>OZ005653.1:193583712-193677712 GCA_963930645.1 Salticus scenicus
TAATGCTGCGCAGATGGGCAATTGGCGACGGTCTGGGACACACCCCTAGAGGTGGTCTGGAGACATGCCATCACAATTTTGATCCTCCACGGAAGGGATGGCTCTCCCGCTTCGGTGACCCCCAGAGGTATAATTTTTGATGGGAACATGGAGGACATTGCGGCCACGACAGATTTTACGTGCACCAGCCACCATTAGTGTACACGATGGTCTTTGGCCGGCTCGAATACCGAACCCGCAATCTTCCAATTACGAGGCCGGTGATCTACCGACTGGGCTACCACGGCCCAAACCGGAAGTGGAACATCGGAAACCGGGAGTGGTACCGTAAGTCTGTATCTCAAAAACGGCTCTAACGATTTTCTTCTAAGTTGCAATATAAACACTCTATTAGATGTCCTTTCGAATGATATAGTTGGTTAGTTCAGGAAAATTGATAGACGTCCTGTATATATAGCTCAATTTCAGGCCTCGCAAGTACTTTCCTTTAAAAATGGCAGCACGGTTTTTTTTTCAAACTTACCATATTAACTGCCTTTTAAATATTCATTTATATGTAATTATTGTTTTCCGGTCAATAATTGAGTATGACAGGTTTTGGCAAAAGTCGGTATCTCATTAACGGCTCTAACGATTTTCTTGAAAATTGTTACATAAATCCATTTTAGCTATCCTTTCTTATGTATTACTTGGTTATTAAAGGAAAACTATCAGTCATCCTGTTTAGGTAGATCACTTTTAGATGTCAGAAATTAATGTTTCGAAAAATGGCTAAACTGATTTTTTTCTTTTTCCTATTTTTAAATTATCTATGTAAATATATTTTATATATATTTATATGCGTATAAGTTTTCTCTTACCAGAAAATTTTAGGTTTCTAATATGTTAGGTCAATTTTATGTCTTCTGATCATATTATCTCCAAAAAATGCATATTATACATGTAATAGTAAGTAATGGAAGTCATGTGGTTGTTTCACACCAGATTTTTTTTTACCTATTCAAAATTTTTATTCGAGTGATAATTTACTTCAATACAAAATATGCTGTTCGTAAATAGATTCGACTTTGCATACTTTCTTGACGAAGTATTTTTTGTAAATATGACAAAATGGTTATACATTTAAAATTAGAAATTTTAAAAATGTTCTAATAATGTTACAGTCGGCAGTAAAAGTATCCGAACACTAGCAATAACCCCTGTCTAAAAAAGAGTACACTTAATACTGCTTTGTTAAATATAGCTCTTAGTCAGTCTAAGAACATGATACGACAAGGATTTATTTAACAAAACCGTTTTAAGCGTATTTTTTTTTTATATCGGAATTATTGGCTAGTGCTCAGATACTTTTGCTGCCGACTGTACATGTAGAATTTAATTATTTATCTGTACAATGAGGAGATAATATTGTATTAGAAGGAGAATATATATGTTGATATTGTGCATGCATAATGTAACACTATATGTGTAAGTCTTAACAGGTTTAAGATAAGTAAATGCTTACCTATGTATTTTTTAAGATTTTAGTAATTATCACTTTTAATACAGAATGCTTCATTAGAAAACAATTTTATTTTGGCAAAAATTGTTTGTAGCCATTAAAAATTTGGAGTCACTCCACTCGACTTTCCGAATATTAAATAATTAATGGTTGTATAAACAAATTAAACTAAGACAAATCATTAAATAAACAGAAGTGAAAATTACAATAGGGTATTTGAGTATTTGTTTCCATAGTTTAAATTTACGCTATTGCACTTCAAATAACTTGAGCCCATAGGCCGTAATGGTAAAGAATTTTTCTTCGTATCCCTGTAAAAAAACTATAAGTGTTAGATTCACCAAAATCTGTATAGTTCGTGCGATGTGACCTATAATATGGGTATAAGTTTTCAGCTCAATCTAATAAGACGTTTAGACGCTGTCGCACTTATTCTTTATCATTTGGGCCCATAGACCAAAATGATAAAGAATTTTATTTTGTGTCTCTGTAAAGAACTTTAAATGCTAGGTTCACCAAAATATATACAGTTCGTGTAACAATGACTTATAACATGCGTATAAATTTTGAGCTCAGAAGAATAAAGCGTTATACGATATTGCACTTTAAAAAATTCGCTTTTATAAGCCATAATGATAAGAACTTTTCTTTGTGTCCCTGAAAAGAACTATAAATCCCAGGTTTACCACAATGTATACAGTTCGTGTGACGGTGACTTACAACATGTACATAAATTTTCAGATAAGATGAATAAGGCGTTATACGCTATTGCATTT
Organism: Salticus scenicus; assembly: GCA_963930645.1. Lineage (NCBI taxonomy): Eukaryota > Metazoa > Arthropoda > Arachnida > Araneae > Salticidae > Salticus > Salticus scenicus. The sequence goes on from OZ005653.1 coordinate 193,585,990, forward strand.
TTAAAAAATTTGCGCTCATAGGCCATAAAGATAAAGAATTTTTTCTTGTGTCGCTGTAAAGAACTTTAAATTCCAGGTTCACCAAAATCTATACAGTTCGTGTGACGGTGATTTATAATATGTATATAAATTTTCAGCTCAGACGAATAAGGCGTTATACACTATTGCACTTTAAAAAATTTGTGTTTATAAGCCATAATGATAAAGAACTTTTCTTTGTGTCCCTGTAAAGAACTATAAATGCCAGTTTTACCACATTGTATGCAGTTCGTGTGACGGTGACTTATAACATGTGTATTAATTTTCAGATCAGATGAATAAGACGTTATACGCTATTGCATTTTAAAATATTTGCGCTCATAGGCCATAATGAAAAAGATTTTTTTTTGTGCCTCTATTAAAAAAACCTGTGAGTCTTATATTCACCAAAATCAAATGGGTTCGTGCTAGGGTAACCTATAACATACGTACCAACTTTAAGCTCATTCGAACAAAGCATTTAGGAGCTATCGTGTTCGCTCCACACATACACACGCACACAACACTCGCACACACATACATACATCATCGTAAAAATAGTAAAAATGAACTCAGTGGACCTCAAACCATATAGAAACACCAAAATCTTGAAGTCGGATTTTTGGCATAATTACAATACTTTCCTTATCTATATATGTTCGGATAGTAAGAACAGAAAAGGGTTAAAATTTCTTGTTTGGTTCGACGTAAAACAGTTCAAGAAGAATACATATACATCTTTAAATGTATTGATCAATGTCAGAGAAATGCTGTTAAAATAGCACATATGTGCCTCTAATGGAATTTTTGAGGAAAAAATTAAACTAATTATCGCTGTTAACCGTAAACTCATTAAGAAGCATTGATCAGCCACTATATTCCTCTAAATTTTCTAAAAGTTAACTCATGTTAATGAAAACCATAACTAATTAGTCGACAGCATAAATAAATCATATTCACCTTTCAGAATAATCATGCTTACATTTTCAGAACTATGACATGGAAAACTGATTTTTGTCAATATCGATTATAAATATTTAGAAAATCCATTTGATGAGAAAATATCCACGAACCAAACAATAACAGAAGTTTTTATTGCTATGTAATTATTAACTTTCTAAATATTCAAGGAATATCTTTTTCTGTTAGTAAACAAAATTACAACGTATGAAAAATCTTAGAACAATTGTGAATTTATAGGGAACCTTTTCTGATATAAAATGGGAAGATTGTTAAAATATGTGTCATTTTTAAACAGGTACATAATCATTTATTTGAATCAAATTAAATTTAAAATTCATATTAAACAAAGCTTTTCGATATGACATTAAAGCATTTTCAGATTAAATTTTTTTGTAAAGTTCGTAGAATACAGTCAACTATTCATGGAAAGATTTACTGTTATGATCAAAAGGGAACAAACTTGACGATGCGAAGTAAAATTCCCCAGTAGAGGGATAAATCTGGAGAAAACTTTCATACATTTTTGATGCAACTAGTATTCCGGATTTTTCTTTTACCATTACAGAAAATCTTACTGTGTATAGTTGACTGTATTCTGGGAACTTTACAAGAAAAAAAAAATAGCTGCAGATGCTATGGTGTCATAGCGAAAACCTTTGTTTAATGTATTTTAATTTTTAAAAAATAACTACGTACATACTTAAAAGTGCCTTTTGGCGCCTTTTTTATATATTGGAATTTTAGTTTCCAAATTTTATCATTTCTCTTTAATGCATTAAATTGTTTAACAAAAGTAACTTAACTTGTTTATATAACTTAACTTTCATGCTTTAAACATAGTTTGAAAATAATTTATTTATCTTTAACACTTCCTAACAAATTTTAGAAATGTTTGTCACTTACGTTCGTTTGTTAACATGTCCGAATTTTCATATCCATAAATGTTTTTGGAATTTTATAAAACATTTATATTCAGTATTTAAAATCAATCCGTTTCTTATTAAAAGTTATACATGTTGCGCAAATGTTTTCTATACAAAGACACAAATTATTTCAGATACGTTATGTATAACGGCCGTATTCACCATCAACTTCAATTCCCAGTTCAACGCAAAAATTTAAAAAGCATCTGAAGACAGAGTGTAGCTTTCCAACAAAATTTGATACGCTGCTTCTGCCATCTACCGTCGCGAATTTCATATAATCTTTCGTTGGTTATTTAACAATGCCGCTAGATGGCAAAAGCAACGCGTCAAATTTTTCTGAAAAGTTGCACTCTGATTTTATACGCATTAAAGTTTTCGGGTTCACCCAGGAGCGGAAGCGATTGATTAATAGAGCTATAATTCTTGTAAGCAAAACTCAACTTTTTTTTACATTGAGCTCAACATACAAAATCAACCTATACATTTCAGAGGCAATAACAGATATATACCGTAGATTGTAATGGAATTTACATTGATTATTCATTAACATGCCCACAGAAAATGTATTCGGATTCATTACGGAATATTGACGGAGAGGTATTGTCTTTCGTGCTGTGAGATTTCTATATTTTTCAATGATGATGAAAAATATTTATGACTTTGTATATATGATGTGATGGGTAAATGCATTCAGAAAGCATTTTATAGAATACTAAAAAGTGTTAAGAATATTAAATCGTTGAGAGGCTGACAGACAAAACCGAAGTAAAAAACACTTCTCAAATTTGATATAAAATGTTAATAAGTAATTTATTTATCCTCTAAAGTATTCTTATAGCATAAAAAATAAATTACATTAACCAGCGTAATTATTTTTCTTGTATTATAAAATGCATAAAAAAAAATATTAAAAATTAAAAACTTACAATTATTCTAATGATTTTCCAATTTCTATTTGACTTATCTGTCATGACTGGGAAAGCGGACTCATCTAAAAGCAAAACCCGAAAAAAAAATTATTATTTATAACTTAAATTTACCTGATCGAGGATAATAATTACCACAATTCATAATTACCCTTTTCCTGTCTTCTGTTGAACAACTTTTGTACTTTCGGGCCCATTCCAACCGCCTTTGATCATAGCCTGATTAAGTTTCTACTTGCGGTCTAATTTTCTTGCCAGCAAACTACACTCTGCAAGTCGTCGCTGCAGGGTACGCTGTGAAACTTACATACATTCGTAGTTTATGTGTTTAATTAACATGCACTTCGACTTTTCGATTTTCTAAGCATATAATACACATTTTTTAGTGGAATTTGTATGCGTTTTCTCCCGCAGTTTCCACCACGATTGCTTTGCAAAATATCTCCAGAATCCATTTGCTTTTTAATATTTTTTACTGAACTTTTTGAAACCTCTACAATATTATCTATTTTAACTGTGACAGCCTATTTGCTTTTCGCAAACCAGGTATTTAGTTTTTTTTTTTTTTTTTTTTTTTTTTGGGGGGGGGGGGGATGATCGGTCTCAACCCTACCCAATTCCGCCGAAATTTTTATTATTTTTATTGTTAAGAGGACTCTCTACGTATCATCTCCGGAAGCCAAAGCAAATGTTGTTCTATGGAGAATTTTGCCCCATTATAACTGATTAATTAATACGTATTTTTAAATTCCGTTCTCACATTCAAAAATCCACAACTGTTAAATTGTTTATCGCTTTTTAAAAATTAATATTTTTTATTTTTTATTTTCAGGTCTTAAAGAGCAAATTTTTACAGTGTGAAATTTTGTATTTTTGAGCTTAAAAAAGAAGTATATTAAAAATTATTTAAAAAAAAAAGTTTTTAGAAAGCGATAACCTGCTTAGCAGTTGTGAATTTTCTGAATGTGAAAACTGAATTTAAAAATGTGGAGTAGTTGATGAGTTATAAAGGGGCAAAATTTCCCATAGAATAACATTGGCTTCGGCTTTCGCAGACGGTGAGTAGAGAGTCCCCTTAAGCACAATATTTAAAAGAAGACATTAATAAAGTTGTAAAACATATGATTTTGGTACCAACGATAAAAAATAAAATAAAATTATTTCATAAAATGACCTAAAAATTAGTCGAAAACACCGTGCATTTTGTGCGACACTTTCTTGACAGCTGTAAATCGATGTTAATTGCATAATTTAGTGTTTTCAGTCCATAAATTAAATTTAGAATGATGCCAGCAAAATCCCTTACAGAACCACACAGAAATTAGTAATAATCATCTGATGTGTCACTCACACGACTTTCTCTTACCCTGAAATTTAATACTATAAATATAGATTGGAGATTAAGGGGTAAGATAACGAATACTTTTATGTAAACCTATGTTAAAACAATTAAAATAAGGCTTCGAAACAGCTTTATTTGACAAATAATTCGGTATGAGGGGGGGCTACCACACCCCTCAACCCCCTGTTTCATTATTGCACCCACATTTATAAAGAATTCAAAACTGTTATTAAATTCAAAAGTTCATTTTAAATTATTGAGACAACTTTCGCAACAACATTCCTTGAAACTTATCAATCTTGATCAAACTTTTCTAGTACTCATTAGCTTCAAAATACAACATTTGAATCGCCTGAAATTATTTGTTTTTTTAATTTATTCTAACAGACTCAAACAAAGGTCAAACGTTAAAAACTTGACTTCGGTATTCAGGAAGTCTCAAAGCATCTAAATATACAAATTCCAAGCGATGAATATTTAGTTTGAAAAATACGTTATTTACCATATGGCTATGAGGAATTGATTTAAATTTCTGAGCAGTTTTCCTGGACATGGAAAAATATTCTAGCACAGCACTTCCACTAACAATAAAAAAGAATGTTATGGCTTAAATATTGGCAGTCCTGTATATCTTCTGAAGATTATGTACACACCAGATGGTGTACATAAGTATAATCTTATATTAATAACACACGGCACAACCTGAAATACACTTCCATCAACTTTGAAGTATTGTCTCACTATAATCTAGTTCTTTTGTGCAGCCCTGTAAACGAGCAGTGAGTAGTTTCTATACCCTATTCTACATGAAACATGTTTTTACGTATATAATATACATATATTCGTTTTATTTGGTTTAATGCAGTCTATAGATGTTAGACTTTACTTACCTACAATTCCCCCCATAAACGTAATGTATTCTTTTTACAATTTTCCTCATAAACGTAAAATTATCTTGGGTGTCCCTGTACACGAACAATTTGCTTGATCTCTACAAAAAAACTTAATGTAGCATACCTATAGGATACACATTTACAAAACCAAATTTGGACTTTCTGCTATTACTTGTTCTTGAAATATGCAGATAACAGACACACACATACATAGACACACAGACCAACTGCTAAAAACATGATTTTTGGATTCAGAAATACCTCAAAACGGGTAAATATAACAAAAACTCGATTTCGAAAATTAAACTCAAAAATTGTATTTTTTATACCATTTACATGTGTCAAAGAAAGTAAAAAAATAATAAATATTTTTATCATTTTTTAGCCAATAAAGTGATTTCCAACACAATTACTGGTGTGAGTCTAATAATATGGTACACCTCTGTATACAAACAAAAATAATATTAATCAATAGTTTTATATCTATTATGATAAATGTCTTCTTTTATTTATTTTTTTAATTCAAATTAAGCCTTTTTAAATATTCTGAATAAAATAAAATGTTTGGCATTAATTCGAATTTCGAAAATCTTAAATATTAGAAAATATAATTAGATTAAATGCCATTACAAAATTACTGTTCTGAAAGATAAATGCTCTCTTGAAATACCTATAAATAAACATAATGATGACAAAATTTGAAACTAATTAATGATAACATTTTGAATAATGATAACAAAATTTGAAGGCATTATTTTGATTTTTCAAAATCTTAAATATTAGGCACTATATAATTAATTCAAATGACTTTACAATATTACTGTTATATAAGAAAAATACTCTTTTGAACTATCTGTAAACAAACATAATTATAAGAATGTAAATTAGAAATTTTCATTATTTCATGTTTAACTATAAAATTAGTTCTAATACCGATTTTCTAATAAAAACTTTAAAATCAGTGAATTGACAGTTAGTTTTTACTCTGATAAAATATAAAACGGAATAAAAATTTGTTATTTTTATTTCAAATTTCATGAAATTGAAAGAAAAAAAAAATCTAGTATTAATAAACAATTATACCGGTTTATAGTTTTCAGACTGTTGATTTAATGTTATTTAAATTTGTAAATAATTTTATTTGAAAAGGACTTTTTCTGCATTCCTTTTTGCTATTAATCAAATCAAATCGCATATAAATAAAATATACTTAGATAAACATGTAGAATTTTTATATAGAGAGATTTATTTAACACGATTTTGGTACATTTGCAATATTATATTTTTCCTCACTTGCATTGATATTTTCTCTTATGAAAATTACATACTATTCCAATACGATACTGAAGTTCCTTTTGATATCAGCGCTACAAATGGATTCATGTTCAATGGGCTTTAGATTTTAAAATATTTGTGATTACATTAAAGAGCTGTTGAAAATGACGATGCACTGTAATCATAAGTATCCACTTTTGATATACTCATGTGTATAGTAAAGCAATAGCTATGATACAAGTCAATGGATGTCAATGAAACTATCCAGAAATGTTCAGGTTTGATTTAATGTTAAAGCGCTGAAATTTTGATTGATATCAGTTTAATAGATTTTATACCTCATAGATATTTTTCAAATCATTAAGTTGAAAACATTTTATAACTTAAATTAGCTTTTAATTAAGCTAGATGCATATCACTATACATTTGAAAAAGTTACTGCCGCTGGCGTAAAATTGTTTTTTCTCCGACTGTATCTCCTCGCGAATAGGAGTGTCCTCCGCGACATGAGAGGCATTAATATTCCAAAGAAGACATTTCTATTGATTAGAAATTTCTATCGCCTTAATTAACGAAGTTATCAATTAAAAATCTCGCGTCAACGAAGTTACTCTCTATTTGACAATTTTCAAATACCTTCTCTTATTACGCTGTTTTTTCTGTCAATGATGTTATTTTCCACAGGAAAAATAAAATGTAATCAACGGTGTAAAAATAAAATAAAATAAATGTCAATGGTGCTATTAATAATAAAGAAGTTTATCGTCTGCAAATAAATAAAGAGGCTCATCTTAGATATTTTCGGTGTAAAAATTAATTTAGAATTGTAATTTATCGTGTGCAGATATGATTTTTCTACTTTTAGAAAATTAAATGTAAAACAAACAAAAGAAGGGAAAAAAATAAAAAAAAAAAAAACAAAAAAGAAAGGGTAAAAATAACATGCTTAAGATGCCCGGGAGATGAAAAAAAATATTTAGAATAGTGAAAACATTTAAAAATAAGAGATATTTTAAAATATTAAGCAAATATTTAATTCAGATGAAATGTCGATTAGTTTATATTTTATTAATTTTATTCTAACGTCAGGCGAAAAGGATTTAGCAATGAATACCATGATTATATTAAACAATTATTGCTATAGAGTTTTAAGATAAACCCAGATTTTTTTTTTATAACATTTAAAAGACAATAGCTCAGATTAGTTTATGTATAAGTTTAGTTTTTTAACTCGAAACATATTTAAACGATTGGCTAAATGGGAATATCTTTAGTAAAATCAATTTAGGGATATGTAAAATTTACAGATGAAGTAGCTCGGACGTTTTCCACTAAAGAATTTATTTCCGCAACCATGTTAGCCATTTTAACGATAGCCATGCCTTAAATGTATAGCTAAATTTTAAAATGGTACAGTAATAATAATAATAATAATGAAATGTTCAAAATATTTACATTAATCACATAAGTTATTTATCTTCAATGTGTGACTACATCATATTCTAAAAAAAAAAAAAAAAAAGTGCCAATTAAAATGTTGCATCTTTACTGCTGCAAGCACGACTTAGCTGTACATTAGAAATAAACATAAAATATTACATATTGCCCTAAACTTTTTTTTTTTTTTTTTTAATGTAGTAGTAAGAAATATAGGAATTATAAAATGTAAGTTCATAATTTCTTTAAAAAAACAATTATACCCAAAAATGCATCCATCGTTAATGAGTGAAGTAAATTGGGAGAGGGTCGTGAAGTCTAACTCCGGCGTTGGTGAATGGAGAGAGAAGTTGCAGCGCCCCGTAATTACTATTAAAAAACTAGAAGAGAGTTGTATGCAAAATTATTTTAATTAAACATAGATTTTTTAAAGGGATAAAAGGCGTTGAATTTTATTATTTTTGTTTTTCCATTCTACTGTTTCTTAAATCCTGAATAGGCACAAAATCTATCAATTTTAAACATATACAGTCGGTAACAAAAGTGTCCGAACACTAGCCAAAATTCCTATGTAAAAAAAGTACACTTCGTACGGTTTTATTAAATAAATCCTTGTCGAATCCTATTCTTAGTCAGTGTAAAAACATGATTCGATAAGGATTTATTTAACAAAACCGTATGAAGTGTACTTTTTTTGCATAGGAATTTTTGCTAGTGTTCGGACACTTTTGTTACCGACTGTAGAATGGTTTAAAGGATAAAAATTAATTTTAAAAAGGGAAAGACCTCTTTTATAGAGAAAATAACATGAAATAATATCCAAATTCAAAATGCTCCATGCAAGTTCTAAATTATTTTTTACCTCCTCTTTTTTTGCTATATGTTTCTTGTAAGTAATTGAACACATTTGTACGTTTAATTTTTTATATCTCAGTTACATTAGTTACAAACGAAATTAATGTAAGATATGAAAATAACATGAAATAATATCCACATTCGAAATGTTCCATACGAATCCTAAATTATTTTAAATCAGTACTTTTTTTTACTATATGTTTCCTGTAAGTAATTGAACACATCAGTATATTTATTTTTTTACAAAGGGCATTCCTTAAAAACTGAGAGTTATTTTTTTACTTAGTGGCAACACCGCGAAACTAAAAAATAGAAGTGCAGGCGATTTTTCAAACTGTTAACTGTACGTTTATACAAAATTCTAAACGAATTTTATTTTCCTATTTTCGTGCTTGTTTAAAGAACTGTTTTATTTGCCCTACAGAAATGGAGATGAGTGATTCAGAGTTAAACAATGAAATGCGCTGTGCCATAAAATTTTGCTACCGTTTGAAAACAGCTCCAGAAACAGTTAAGTTAATGAAAGAAGCTTACAAAGACAAATGTTTTGGTGAGTCTACGATTTTTAGATGGCATGGTGATTTCAAGAAAGGCCGTTTGTCTGCTGAACTGGCTCCTAGGCCTGGGCGACCAAAAAGTGTTGTGAATGATCGAAATTTTAACACTGTGTGGTTAATCCTTCAAGAAAATCGGCGAATGACATGTGAGGAGATAGCGGCATCAACAAACATTTCGAAAACGTCGATATTTCGCATTCTACGCAACAATTTACAGCTTCGCTATGTTTGGGTTACATACAAACGGAACGCTTGCAATTTCGATGACGTAAATTTTGCAAGATTTTTGCAAATACAGTCGGCAGCAAAAGCAACAGAGCACTAGCGAAAATTCCTATGTAAAAAAAGTAAACTTAATGCAGATTTGTTAAATAAATCCTTGTCGAATCCTGTTCGTAGTCAGTCTAAGAACACAATTTGACAAGGATTTATTTAACAAAACAGTGTTAAGTGTGCTTTTTTCACATAGGAATTTTTGCTAGTGCTAGTAGCATGCTGTGCCTCCAAAAACTACTGTGAATGGTGAATATTATGTTTCAGTTTTGAAAATTTTGCGACAACACATATCGAGAAATCGTCATGAACGCCTGCAAAGGGCTTTGCAACTGGAAGTGTTTCATTTGTATGTACCCCTTTGTTCCAGATGGGTCCCTCATCACCTTACTAAAGAACAAATGAAAACAAGAATTCACCAATGTTGTGAATAGAAACAGATGCTTCAAAATGATCCAGATCTCCTAAAGACTGTAATAACAGGTCATGAAACTTGGGTGCATCATTATGATCCCCTTACCAAGTCCGCAACAAGTGTATGGAAACATACTGTTTCTCCGCCTCCGACAAACCAAATCTGCTGGAAAGGTCATGATGATTATTTTCTTTGATCATAAAGGTGTAATCTAGTAGCATGCTGTGCCTCCAAAAACTACTGTGAATGGTGAATATTATGTTTCAGTTTTGAAAATTTTGCGACAACACATATCGAGAAATCGTCATGAACTGGTAGGTAATTGGACATTACATCACGATAATGCTCGGCCGCATGTCGCTACTTCTGTTCAGCAATATCTTAGTAAATGCAATATTAAAATCATGCCACATCCCCCTTACAGTCCAGATCTCGCACCATGCGATTTCTGGCTGTTTCCGACGTTGAAGGAGAAGCTCCGTGGCAAAAAAATTAAATACAGATTCTGAAGTTATTTCAGCAGTAAAGGGTTCTTTGAAGCAGCTTCCAGAAAAGGGCTTCTCTACTTATTTTGAAAAGTGGGTTGAACGATGGACCGTTGCATATCATCTGACGGAAGGTATTTTGAAAAAGAATGATGTATTTTTTACTGTAAATATATTTCTTGATTTTTTATGATTTTACTCTCAGTTTTTATGGAATGCCCTTTGTATATCTTAATTACAGAATTAGTTACAAATTAAAAAAGTATAAAATTAGAAAAATTAATTAATTTTTGTCATGCGACTGAGTTTCTGAATTCGTAATAAAGGCAAATATTTCTGGATTTCAAAATAAATGTCCAGTTTTGAGACAACTATAATGTTAAACATTCATACAAATTTTTAAAAGGAATGGATGAAAACAAATTCGTACAAATAAGTAACTATTCCCGAAATGTGTAACCCCAGAAAAATAAATTTTAAGTTTAAAAATTTTGTAAAAGCTTTTAAATAATGTTTGAAAAAGTGTTGATTGATATTATTTATAATTTATTATATAGCGTAATACATTTTATTATAACTATCTGAATATTTTTAATTGCATGGATTTTGACAAGTTTTATCATCTCTTGTTTCCTTAAATTACAGTGAAGGTTTAATTACGGAATTTAAATTTTTCTAAAAGAGTAGTTTATTATCTTTTAAATATTATGTTAAAGAGTTTTTAAATCCCTATCTCAAGGATTTAAAAACATAAAAAAGCAAAGTACAGTAAGGATTTTAAAATAGAAAAATAAGAAGTATCCTTTTAAACCTCTTTGCAGGTTTTTAATTTAAAGTGTAATGTTAATTCAACTATAAAACGTTATTTTCCCTCATTCGGAGCAGAGTGTGTTAAAATTTTTACATAGAATTCTATGGAAGTTTGTTTCCGTGTATGTTACAAATATGAATTCTTTTTTATAACACTTTTTAAAAAGTTTACTTCTTCCTATTATATACGTATAGAGGGTACTGTGATTACTTTCATTTAGAAATTTTTTCATCCACATTATTTTGATTTTTTGAAAATCTTAAATATTAGACACAACAAATCAGTTAAAATTTCACAACAAATATATTCATGTATTTTCTAATATTATATAATTAGTTCTGAGGTTTAATTATACAAAAGGAGTTCCATAAAAACTTAGAGTAAAATTATAAAAAACAAGAAATATATTTACAACAAAACATGAATCATTCTTTTTCAAAATACCTCCTCTCAGATGATATGCAACGTTCCCATCGTTCAACCCACTATTCAAAACAATTAGAGAAGCCTTTTTCAGAAAGTTGTTTCAAACTGCAGATATAACTTCAGAATCTGTACTAAATTTTCTGCCACGGAGCTTCTCTTTCAACGTCGGAAACAGCCATAAATCGCATGATGCGAGATCTGTACTGTTATTACAGTCTTTAGAAAATTCGGATCATTTTGAAGCATCTGTTTCCTCTCACAACACTGGTGAATTCTTGTTTGCATTTGTAAGCTAATGAGGCACCCGTTTGGAATAAAAATGGCAAAGCTGTAAATTAGGGCATAAAATGCTAAATATGAAAGTATTCGCGATTTTAGTTGATGTCGCAATCTCCTCACACGTCATTCGTCAATTTTCTTGCAAGACTGTCCACACAGTATTAATATTTCGATCATTCAGAACACTTTCTCAGTGGTCAGGCCTAGGAGCCAGTTCTGCATACAAACGTCCTTTTTTGAAATCACCATGCCATCTAAAAATCGTAGACTCACCAAAACATTTATCTTTGTAAGCTAATAAACAGTATATAAGTTTTTATTTTTAATGTTGTTCACTTAATTTTTCAATAAATTTATTTCAAAGTAATTTATTTTAATTTTGCTTTATATCATTTTCCTATTTATTACGTTACATCACATGAAACTACTACACGCTTAATTAATTATATAACATATTTATTATATCGATATATATTAATACAAATATGTAAATTTACGATATTAAATTTCTCCACTTTCACTTATATTTCCTCTTATGAAAATCACATACAAACTTTATTTGATTTCAATGCCTCAAATGGATTCATGTTCAATGAGGATTAGATTTTAAAATGTTTGTGATTGGATTAGAGAGTTGTTGAAAATGATGATACGCTCTAGCTGTAAGTATCCACTTCTATATTACTCGAGTGTTAGAGGAAAGTAATAACTAAATATACCAGTCATTGGGTGTCAATTAAACTATTCATGTAGGTTCAAATTTGATTTAATTTAATGTACTGAAATTTTGATCGATACCTGTTTAATGTAATTTATTCTTCAAAAATCACCTTTTTAAATTATAAAACTTAATACCTTTTTTTTTAATTAAATTAGTTTTTTTTATTAAACTCTGTATTTGTTAATTAAAAAAAAAAAAAAAAAGTTTTAACTATATAAATTTACCTTTCTTTTTTCTTATTTTCCTTTAAATGATATTCACTGTATATATTTTATGATTTTTTTTTTTTTTTTTTTTTTACTTAACATGAAAATCGTATACAGTTAAACTGATTGATAGCTGTCCTTTCGTAATTTTTTTTTTTTTTTTTTTTTTTTTTTTTGGGGGGGGGGGGTCACACAAAATCTGGTTCTTTGGTTGGGTTTTTAGCGTCGCACTAGTGCTGCGGTATGGGTAATCACAAAATCTGATTTAAGTTCATCTAATTTTGTAGATAGAAAAGTTCATCTATTTTAATAGAAACCCCAGCAGTTTCCCTAGCAAGTTTTGTAAGATGAATTATCAGAGCAATTAATTTCCCGTTCTCTGCTTCTTTCTCACAAACATGCTCACATTATGTATAATATCGTTATGTATAACTCTTATGTATAATGTTCTCACATTATTTATAATCATCTTAGTACCACTAGTAGAAGCTTTATTTCTACTTGAAATAGCCATGTAAAGAAGAAATCATTCAAATTTAATTTTTATTTATACGAAGCTGAAAGATTCCAATTAAAATGAGAAAGAAACAACTAACAAATACTCCCAGAGATAAAAATTTTGGAAAATGCTTATCTCAGCGATTTCAGTCACCCCTTTCAGGAGTGGAATCGCCCTTCTTTGTTTATAACTCGAATCGGAGAATGAATAATAAGTAAGGTAATAAGCCAATCCCAGTGTTGCCAGACTTGGGGATTTTTCCCCATTTTGGGGATTTCTGAAGCTTCGGGGGAAATATTTGGAGACAGAGATTTCCCGGGAAGCAGTTTGGGGAAATGAAAAATTTTGGGGGGAAATATGGGGATATTTTTTTTTTTTGGCAATTACTTAAAATCCCACAAAAAAAAAAAAAAAAAAAAAAAAAAAAAAAATATATATATATATATATACAGACACGACATTATTTCATTATTTAAAACATGAAAATCTGACATTGACAGATTTTAATTTAGTGCCAGAGGCCTACTGCTAAACTTGTTAATATCGACAAATTCTTCTTTAGTTAATTCGTGACGATCTAAATTCCATGATAAAGTTTTCATTAAATCAAACCAATGTGTTTCAGCTGCAGATACTGTAACAAATAACGTTGGAAGTCCAAACTGTCTTATAGCCGCAAAACAACTTTTTTTCTCTTTTTCCCAATGAGGGGGAGGTGTGCCTTGAGGGGGACTCATGTCAAAGGTGTGCCTTGGGGGGGACTCATGTCAAAGTTGTACCTTGGGGGGGACTCATGTCAAAGTTGTGCCTTGGGAGGACTCATGTCAAAGTTGGGCCTGCGGGGGGACTCATGTCAAAGTTGGGCCTTGGGGAGGACTCATGTCAAAGTTGGGCCTGGGGGGGGACTCATGTCAAAGTTGGGCCTTGGGGGGACTTCATTCAATAAATCCCCATTCAATAAACCGACTGAAATAGGCCCTTAGCACTATTAAGAGTGATGTATAAAAATTCGACAACGCTGGGCCTTGGGGGGACTCATGTCAAAGTTGTACCTTGGGGGGGACTCATGTCAAAGTTGGGCCTGGGGGGGGGACTCATGTCAAAGTTGTGCCTTGGGGGGACTTCATTCAATAAATCCCCATTCAATAAACCGACTGAAATAGGCCTCTAGCACTAATTAAGAGTGTATTATAAAAATTCGACAACTGTACCGACTGAAATATGCCTCTAGCACTAAAAAAAAATCACGTTTATCAGATGATAATGCATTGATTCTGGATTCTATTTCTGAATAGGAAAGCAACATTGACAACCTTTTAATTAAAATTATTCTGATTTTTGCTTTTTGTATCCCCTGATTTCAGGAATTATTTGGTTCATGTGCGGTGTAGTGTAGTAAGCATTCGTGAATGCTTGATACGTATTGGTTGCTGCTTAAATACTTAAATAATTAAGCTTAAATTAAGCTGAACCAGTCCAAATTAGGATGCTTTGCTTGATCTTTGAAATAAATTTGCAGGTATGAAATATTTATTTTGGTGCACGATGCAAGCTCTTGGGTTTCTTGTTTTTCTTGCATTTTATGTTCCACAAAACTATTTTTATATATGCATATAGCATAAGTACAAATTATTAGACGGGAGGAAACTACACCCAGAAAGTTACACAGATTTAGAATTTTCAAAAAAATAGTGTGTTGAAAGGTTTTTTTTTTTCAAATGGGGATTTTTTTTTAAAAAAGTAGCTTCATTTGGGGAAAAATGTGAGCTTAAATTTATTAAATATTCTTTAATTTTTTTTTATGTACATTTTTAGCATAAATTGATTTGGGGATTTAAAAAAAAAAAAAAAAAAAAAAAAAACTTGATTTGGGGAAATTTGAAAACGTTTTGGGAAAATTGACTTTCGACCATCTGGCAACACTGGCCAATCCAGTGTTTATTGCAACATATGGGATTGGTGGTAACAGCAAGTCGGAGTTTGCGCGGTTAGATTTTTCAATAGACGTGAACAAGCAGCTGGGGCAGCCAAGGAAATAGGGTGCGACTGACACCTGCGAGCGAGAGTACCATGTAAGAAACAATTTCCTAGGGGCATGAATAGTCTGATTTGAAGTTTTATATGGTTAGAATTATCAGGGGTCACGAACCAGATTGTTGCAGGGAGCGGCTAGTATTAATATACTATTTTTAGGGCGTAATTGACTCTTAACCATGATAAAACTATTTTATAGTGCAAAATTGAAAAATTTGCAATGAATAACTACCACCCCCTCAACCCCCCATTTCATTATTGTATCTACATTTATATGGAATTCAAATCTGTTATTAAGTTCAAAAGTTCATTTAAATTTATTCAGAAAACATTCACACGCATCATTCCTTGAAGCATATGAATCTTAAACAAACTTTTCTAGAAACAAACGTATTAGCATCAAAATACATCATTTGGATCGCCTGAAATTATTTTATTTATTTATTTACTCTAACAGACACAGACAAAGATCAAATTATAAAACTTGAGTTTGGTATTCAGGAAGCCTCAAAACATGCAAATATACAGGAAACCAATCGACGAATATTTAGCTTTAAAAAATGCATTATTTACTATATGGCTATGAGGAATTAATTTCAATTTCAGAACAGCTTTCCTGGACATGGTAAAATATTATATGATATTGTATATTATAGTAAAGCGCTTCCACTAACAAATAAAAAATAATGTTATGGCCTAAATATTGGCAGCCCTGTACATCTTTTGAAAGTTATGTACATATCACATGGTGCACAGAACTATAATCCTATATTAATAACACACGGATCAACCTGAAATATACTTCCATGAATTTTCAAGTATTGTCGCATTGTAATCTAGTTCTTTTGTGTAGCTATATAAACGAACAGTGAATGATTTCTATAACATATTCTACGTGAAACATGATTTTACGTGTATAAAAAATATATATTCGTTTCATTTTGCTTAGAGCAGTCTATTGATGCTAAACTCTACTTACCTGAAATTTCCCCCATAGATGCAATGTATTTGAATACTCTTGGGTGTCCCTGTACACGAACCATTTGCTTGATCTCAACGAAAAGCTTAGTGTAGCATCCCTATATGATACACATTTAGAATACCAATTTTGAACTTTCTGCTATAATTTGTTTTTGAGCTATGCTGATAACGGACATACACACACACACACACACACACACACACACACACACACAGACCAACCACTAAAAACATGATTTTCGGATTCAGGGCACCTCAAAACGTGTCAATATAACAAAAACTCACGTGCGAAAATTTGACCCTAAAATAATACTTTCTCTACCTTATGGGTCAGAGAAAGTAAAAAAAATCACAATGACAATGCCAAAAATGCACGAAAAGGAAACTGACATAACTTTTTAGCCGCGGATAATTTTGATGTTATGATTTTAAATTAAGTGTCAGTTCGACAAAAAAAGGAAAAAAAAAATGTTCTTTAAAACAAAAGAAGGTAATTCTTCTTCTTCTTCTTCTTCTTTTTTTTTTTTTTTTTTTTTTCTTTTTTAATATATTTTCAGAAAAATATAAAGGTATGAAATGATACAGGGCTGAATTGAGCAAATAATTTTAAATAATAATGAAAAACATCTAGTAAAAAAAAAACTAGTTGGCATAGGTGGACTCTGCTCAGTTCCCCATCATATTTATGTTCTCAGAAATTTCTAGTGCGAGACATATTACTAGTGGATCTGCAGATCAGGAGCCTCAACGTCCTATTTGCATCAGACATTATTCAATAGGTCATTTTTATTTATTCCTTATTATATAATAGTATATATTGATTCGATCGACTTATTACCAAAATCAAATACATTCCTGAGGGGAGCGGCAGCCCCCCTCAACCCCACGTTGTATCTCTCTTTGTATACCTATTTGTATATGATATAAAGTGTTACGAAATTGTAAATAATTGCATTTATTTTTGTATAAATTCTTTCAAAGAGGTTTAGTAAGTTGATAAAATGCTAATTTTGTGCCTTTATAGTCGTTTTAGCGTTAAAATAGCCAAATTTTCCTTTAAAAGCGCATTAAAAAGCTCCTATAAGGGAAGAAATAAATTTGGCGACTATTTCCCTCCTTGGCGATTTTTTTGGCGATCTTGGTGAGAAAATCCTTAATAGGGATATACCAAATATGGAAGCTCTAATCTCATTGGCTGATGTGATACGAGAATTTTCCAAAACAGTCTGTTTTTGATAGAAAAGTATAAAAGGAGCATTATTTTCGCCAAGGCGGTCAGTCTCAGATCTATATCAGTTTCGTCAAATGCTTGCTCAATGGGCTCATGAATATGTGTACCAAATTACAAGTCAATAGCGTTGTTTTGGGGGCCGCTATCGCGGTACATACAAATTCTTCCCATAGGCCGTAATGGTAAAAAAAACTTTGGCGTGTCCCTGTACACGAACTTACAAATGGAATGCACACCGAAAACTATACAGCTAATTTCGTGGGCATCATGAACATGTGTACAAAATTTCAAGTCAATAGCGTGTTTTTTGCGGCCGCTATCGCATGACAGACAGACAGACGGAATCCAAAATTCTTTTGAGTCTCAACAGTGGGCTTCCATTCACATTTCGGCAAAAATTGGAAGTCAATAGCTTGATTTTTGCGGTGGCTATCGCGGTACATACAGATTCTTCCCATAGGCCGTAATCATAAAAAATCTTTGGCGTGTCCCTGTACACGAACTACAAATGGAATACACACCTAAAACTATACAGCTGATTCCGTTGGGCTCATGAACACGTGTACCAAATTGCAAGTCAATAGCGTGATTTTTGTGGCCGCTATCGCGGTACATACAAATTCCTCCCATAGGCCGTAATGATAAGAAAAACTTTGGCGTGTCCCTGTACACAAATTACAAATGGAATACACACCCAAAACTATACAGCAGATTTCGCGGGGCACATGAACACGTGTACCAAATTGCAAGTCAATAGCGTGATTTTTGTGGCCGCTATCGTGATACATATAAATTTCTCCCATAGGACGTAAGGATAAGAAAAACTTTGGCGTGTCCCTGTATACGAACTACAAATGGAATACATACCAAAAACTATACAGCTGATTTCGTGGGGCTCATGAACATGTGTACCAAATTTCAAGTAAATAGCGCTTTTTTGGCGGCCGCTATCGCGCGACAGACAGACAGACAGACACAGCCCAAAACCGTTTTGAGTCTCAACAGAGGGCCTCCACTGACGTTTCGGCAATAATGTTAAAAGAAATCAATTTGACCAAAGCTTCATACAGTGACAGAATGAAATCCCCGCCTAATAGGCTATCCACCGTTCATTTCGATATATTTATCTTATTCTAATCTATTAATTTATTTTATCGGGGTCAATTTCGTTGTTTAGTTTTCATGCTACTATTTCCAATGCAATTATCCTCAAATTCATATTTATATGAAAAATTTACAATTTCGCTATGTTGATAAAATCGTAAATTACGAATAATTTACGAAATTTTCCTATTAGAATATTTGTATTCAATCATGTTCAAACAAATATCATAAACGTAATTTTGAAGTTGTCTAACGTATTTAGGATCCTCAAAATGGAAGTTTGTGCTCAATTTTGCTTTATTCTGACATGTTAAATAAATCGTAAATTCCAAATAACTTACGAATTTTTTAAATTGGAAAAATCATAGTCTATGATATTCATGCCAGTATCCTAAATATTATTTCGAAAGTGGTTTGACATCTCTACGATGAAAATATCCCTCAAGATTGACGTTTATGTGAAATTTTGCTCTATTCAGCCATGTTAAGAAATTCGTAAATTTCCAATAACTTACGAAATCTTTATATTGGAAAATTCATAGTCATTAATATTCATGCCAATGTCCTAAATAATGTTTCAAAAGTAGTCTGACATCTTTACGATGAAAATATCTCTCAAAATTGACGTTTATGTGAAATTTTCCCCTATATTGCCATGTTAAGAAATTCGTAAATTTCCAGTAACTTGCGAAATTTTCAAAGTAGCATATTTATAGTTACTGATGTTCATTCCGGCATCAAAACTGATATTTTAAAACTGGTCTGACATTTTTACAGTAAAAAGTTTTCATTTAATGCATGTTTAAGGGATTTTTTGTCTTATTCTCCCATGTTAAGAAAATCGTAAATTTCGAATAACTTACGAAGTTTTTAAAATCGAATGTTGCAAATGAATAGGGTTCTTGCCAGTGTCGAAAGTAATATTTTAAAACTGATCTGACCTCTTTGCGACAATTTGTTCTTGAGATATCGTGTACACAGACTAACAAACTAACGGACTGACCCACTAACAGACTAACACACTAACAGACTAACAGACTAACAGACTAACAGACTAACAGACACCTTACAGACAGACACCATAGAAATGTTGTCATTTTCGGATTCCTCACACCTGAAAACGTGTAGAAAAGTCAAAAAACCGAGGTCGAAATTTTTCACGATTACCTAAGTTCCCCATACCTATAGTATGATGGGGAACTAAAAAATATATTAACTCAAATTTAGAAAGTATTCAAAACGTTTATTAAACAATGAATTTGTTTTTAATTCGTTTATATATTACGCTTGAAAATTTGAATAAAATTAATAATAAAGCAATTTTTTATTCTTGATTTCGTTTTTCTTTCTTTTTTTCTTTTTCTTTTTTTATTTTTTTTTTCAAGAATTTACACTGAAAAAAGGAAATGTATGCAGTATTTTTTTCTTCTTTTTTCTTCTTTTAGTGTTATTATTTTTATTAGTAGTATTCATTTATTTTGTAGCATTTAAATATTTATATGCTAATTCTTCTACATTTATGATGTTTTTCTATGCTAATTATTTTTAGCTAAAAAGAAAGAGAGAAAGACAGATTAAAATACTTGTAAAAGGAGGACGAAATTATCGATTATTAATTACCAGTAATTATTTTATCTAGTTTTTCATGTAGTTATAAGGAAGGTATTATGAAGATTGTATATAAATGAAAGCTTTTTCTACATTCCTTTGATAAAATATATCAGTATCTTACTTAAAA
Source organism: Salticus scenicus (assembly GCA_963930645.1). Lineage (NCBI taxonomy): Eukaryota > Metazoa > Arthropoda > Arachnida > Araneae > Salticidae > Salticus > Salticus scenicus. Next base: position 193,606,385 of record OZ005653.1, read on the forward strand.
AAAGAAATAAAAAAACTATTTTTTAATTAAACTGGTAAATAAACATGTGTATGTGTAATCATTATGATAAAAGCAATTATTTTATGATTAAAGATCAATTAATAATACATTTAATCGAACATAATATGTTTAATGGAAAAGTAATTATCCTATAAAACATGAATATTATTCTGAATTTTTATCTTAAAATGAAAAGAATTTAGAAAAACGTCAAGGGTAAACGTTCGGAAAATTATTTTTACTGCTTGATTGAAATTTAATTAGCTTTTTTACGTCATCATTATTATATTTATTGAGTTGTTACTGAAAATATTCCTGTAAAAAGTTAGATTTTGAACTCTTTGTTAATTAATGAAACGTAATTGAAATTTATGTTAAATCCGGTCCTTCTATTAAAACTATCTTTTCAGAAACAAACATAAAATGGGTTTATTTTGTATAAATTAAATAGCAAAAATGTAAAATAAAAAATTAATTAAAGATTGAAAAAAAATGTATGTATTTACGAAATTTTATGGTTTTTTTTTTTTTTTTTTTTTTTTTTTTTTTTTCTTTTTGGAGGGGGGGGGGGGGGTAAGCGATTTAAATTAAAATTTGCGTTAACTAATTTGTTTTAAAAAGGTACAAGGAAAATTACAATTAATGTTAATGCAAATTTTTATAAAAGCAAACTCAAAAAAAAAAAAAAAAATCTCTTTTCCACAATAGAAACGGTCTTACCTCTAGAGTTATGAACATAATTTTGTACGTAATAATGTGTATACATATATTTTAGTAGATCTATATGTTTGTTCTTGAATATAAAGTTTTTTTTTTTTTTTTTAATTTGTATTTTCTTATTTGTATATTGATAGATGAAATTGATCAGTCAGGTACGAAAAATGTTTAGTTTACACCTTTCCGTAAACAGAAAAATTACATCTATTTTTGCAGACATTCCTAACTACATGGCTCAAGTGATGTAAGTTATCTGTTTCAATTATTTCAGTTTTCTTTTCTTATGTTTGTTTAAAATCTTAATTAATGTTGATATTTTATTATTTATTTTTTAACATCTTTCCACATAGGCATTTTTAACATTAATTATTATAGCTATTCTCACTTGATGAATTTATTATATTTGAAAAGTATGTGTTATATATATATGTGTGTGTGTATGTGTGTGTGTGTGTGTTATATATGTATTAAATATCTTTTTCTAGTTTTCATTTTTTAACATTCTATTTAATTTCTGTATTAAATTTACCTTGATCTTATATTTTATTTTGGTTTAGATGAATACGGCAGTGATATCTGTATTTTATTTATTCATCTGTTTGTTTGATTGTTTATTTTTATTTATTTATTTATTTATTTATTTATTTTTGCTTTTGGCTTACAGATATACAGAAATTCGCCTATTTTTGCTTAAATTATTATGTCCTTGCCCTTGAAGAAGTACTGTTATAACGTATGCTTTCATTCTTGGATTTTTAAAAACTTTTTTAATTAAACCTTACATTTCTTCATGTGATATTTTATTTTAATTCCTGCGAGAGGATTGAAAAGGTTCTTCAAATATATATATATTATAAAAACCTTTTCAAATATTGCACATGAAGAAATAATATATCATAAAGAATAAGAAAAAAGAAAAAAATATATGAAAAAAAAGAGAGAATCTTTAGGATGTAGGCATACATCAATACTTCGTCAGTGGCTTTGACTGAATATTGTATGCAAATCTGCTGTATTGTACGTTTGCCAAACATTTACAGTATACGAAGTCCATTAACACCAAAAGCTAAGTAACAAATGAAATTTCCAAGAAAAATGAAATAAAATACAGAATAAAAACTACAATCATAAAGAATTTTAACGAATTTATATATAATATCTATATGTTAAGGTATCCTTTAAATAGAGGATTTTGTTTTCCTTTGAAATCCGCGCGCGCGCGCGATAAGCATACCCTCTTTTTTTTTTTTTTTTTTTTTTTCATTTATCCCCAAACATATTTTAGTAGCATATCAGCTCTCTGGGATAATGTTAACAAGTGCCGAATTAACGGGAAAATACTAATATAGCTATTAAGACTTTCCCGTCAATTTCACATGTGTTAACATTATCCAGAGAGCAGATAGTAGAGTTTTAGAACGTATTGGTCTTGTAATGCACCAACGGAAAAGATAAAATGAATTATTAAAAAGTTCAAATAAATAAAATAATCACAAATGAAACTAATATTATTGCAGATAAAACTTTTATGTGTATTAAAGTTGTTTTTTGCAATAAATTTGATTATTTAATATTTATATATAAGTTTAAATATACTTTTCAACATTATAAAATGCCAATAAAATACTTATTAAACTGTAAATGTAAACTTAGAGAAAAAATAAAATAAAAATAAAAATACTGTTAATGTAATTTCGTTATATTATTACCTGTAAATTCACTCGCCTATCTAGTCAACTAGCTTGACATCAGGATAAATCACTCGGTTTTTGAATGAATCTCGCAATTAGTTTATCGATGTTGGTATAAGTAAATCGGTAGTTCCATCAATTGATGAATATCACCTGATTCACACACAGTATATCGATATTTTCTCCTTTATTCATTTTACAATTTATTGTGTAATTGCAGATATGAAAATTCTTCTAATGATCTCTAATAACCGTTTGAACATTTTAAAAATATCCATGAGTTATAAGATAAAAATGTTGGTTAAAAAATTTGTAAACTTCCGAAAATTAGTAGTTTAATTCAATATCATATGTTTTAATTCAACTATAAGTCTGTAGATTATTTCATTCAAACATTTTTTTTTTCTTGAATTTGCATAATTAAATATCATATAAAGAATTTCCATAGCTTTATTTTTAAGGCTAGAAATAAGTATTTTAAGATAAAAATACACATTTATATATACTGGTAACCCATAAATTCGTAAATAATTGAAAAGAGAAACGTAAAAAATGGTATCGGTATATTTTAATGTGGTTTAAAATTTAATTAGTCTCTGAAAGTTTTAAACACACATTTGTAGAAAAAATATCAAAAGCTGTTTCATTAACTTTTGGCATGCTTTGATGCTGCGTCAATATTTATGTTAGCAAGACATGTCATTAGAAAAATACTAAAGTTTATATTTATATTATAACATTATTTATTTTGAAATTATTGTGAGTATTATTATGATATTTTACTTTTCTTAAAATATACATTTTTGGGGGGGAGGGGAATGTAAATACAAAATAAAGTTAAATATAAAAAATAACGTGATTTAAATTTAAATTGCATAAAAAAAGTACATAAACTGTTGATTATTTTTTTTTTCTTTTTCTTTTCTATTTACTTTCTTTTCTTTTATCTTTTATCTCTTTATTTATTTTACAAAATGTTACATTTTAGAATTATTTTATTGTATACTTTTTTCAGTCAAACACCACCGTGTTTTTAAATCATCGTTCTGTTTTGTACTCTAAAAATGTGATAAAAATTTGAGAAACTCCTCTTTTTGAATGAAATAAAACCGAAATATAAAAAAGCAACTCGGTATTATAAAATAAAATAAATAAATAAATAAACAACTGTACCGAAATATAAAAAAAAAACTGTAAAATAATAATACATTAAACTAAATTGTGCCATCTTAAATAAAACTAGAAGGCATGTTTTTTTAATGCTTTAGACTAACAGAATATGATATACAGAAAACTGTTACTTTTATTTATATTATTTGCCATTGATTTTTTAACAATTGTTGCTTCTTCACATCCGCGACAAAAAGATAGGTACAAAAGGATTTTTCTTCGATTTTTCATAAAATAACAGTATCTAAATTGTGCTTATCATTTATTATTATCATAAAATAACACTATTCCCAGACTAATTTTAGTTTTAAGACTAATTCAGAAAAATTTTAAGACTAAATTTTTTCTAATTTAAGACTACACACCGCGACAAAAATATAGGAACAAAAGTTTTTTTTTTTTTTTTTTTTTTTTTATTGAATATGAATATTTTGAATATGATTCAAATATTTAATATGTTTTTGATATGATAATATTTTGTTATGTTAATAAATGATCAGCACAATTTAGATAATGTTATTTTATGAAAAATCAAAGAAAAAACCCTTTGTACCTATCTTTTTGTCGCGGGGTGTATATGTAAATCAATATAGGTTAAGTCTACATACCTTATTTGATAAAAGCTGTTTATTTATTTATTTTTTTTTCATTATATATATATATTAATATTTAATAAAAAAGCACCACAAAACTGGCGTTGTAAAAAATATTACTTACAAACTTTGAATAAACACCATAAAATGCAATAAACTCGCAACAATTGTTTCGAGTCGAAAAAACACACGACCCTTCATCAGGCAAATAAAGTAAGCACTCGGCAACGCACGACTGCATGCGTTGCCGCTTTGACTGCAGCACTCGTGCTTACTTTATTCGCCTGATGAAGGGTCGTGTGTTTTTTCGACCCGAAACAATTGTTGCGAGTTTATTGCATTTTATGGTGTTTATTCAAAGTTTGTAAGTAATATATATTAGTATGTTACAAATATTTTTTTTTTCAACGAAAAAGAAGAATATAATATGTCTTAATATAATAAAATTGAACAAGCAAATGTTTAGCTATATTTATACAGCGTAATAAATTAACTGAAGTTAAATGCAAATTAATTAGAAAAAATTGTCGATTGAAAGATATCTGAATCTTTGAATATATGTTTTTAAAAATTAAATGAATAAACTCAAAATCCTTCTAAAATTATGTAGAGACACTTTGTACCATTTTGAAAATGTTACTCTGCTAAAATTTCAGATTGCTTTTAGATAGAGAAACGAGTTATTGGATTAAATACTCATTTTTTATCAGACCTTTATTATTATTATTATTATTAGTAGTAGTAGTAGTAGTATTACTTTCATTTTATGATGAAATTCTAATATTATTCTTTTAATATATTAGAAATACCATAAATGTGAATTTTCTGTTGTAATTATTAGTTGCTTATAAAGTCGATAATACTTGATTTTTTTTTTTTACTTCTGGTCGTTTTAAACTCTCAAAACTAAATAATAAATGTTAAAAGAAAATGTGTGGGGTTAATTTCTTTCCTCTAATTTCCTATATGGGTCATTCCATGTCAAATCATCCAGAATTTTTAAAAAATGACACCCACCGACTCAGATTTGGATGAAATTTTTTACAGTTATAGAACATTTCATGCTGATTCTAGAAATGTCAATTATTTTGAGATCAGTAAAGTAGTTTTCAAGTTATCAGCATTTAAATACATGCCAAAATGGCTGCCTGATGGCCATGTTGAATGTTACATATAAAATATAAATGCTTGTATCTCCTCTCATTTTTAAGATAGAATCTTCAAATTTTTTTTGGTTTATTTAGAATATAATAAGCTCTTATTTACCAAAGTTTTGTTTTCTTAAATCTTTACAATTATTTATAAGTGACTTTTTGTTGTTTTTCTTCATATGTAATTTGAGTAACTTTAGCAGACAATTTCTCCCACTGCCCCTTCTTCAATTTTTACCAAATTTTGTATACAGGTAGCCCAAACTATGTTTTTATGACTGATAAAAAAATTTTGATGGGCAGTTAACAGGATTTCCGTTTAAACAATTTAAACTTATCCTCCCCGATATTACCCCTTCCACAAAAAGATGGCTTCCTATTTCATTCTGATTTTAATATAAATCCCATGCTTTACTATGATAATTTCTTGTTTTACAACACAATTCAATTACACAGCCTATTAAATACTTGAAAACTAAGAAAATAAATCTTAACTAGATTTTTTTTTCTCTGCACTTTTTTTTTGCATAATATTCTGTATGCAAAACCACATTTAATTATACATCATTAAATATCAAATTAACTATGATAAAATTGAAGTATGTAAAATAAAAGTATAATAGTATAAAAATTGAATGCATTATAATACAGTTAGTTTTCACTATTAATAAGAAAAATTATTTTAACAAAATAATATTTCATACATAAACCAAAACACGATATCTATCAATGGAAATTAAAAATAACATAAGTATAATAAAAAATATAACTTACAGTCAGAAAAATGCAACTAACTATATGTTATTAAGTTAAAGTCTTCCCTGTTTATTATTATATTTTGTCCATTTTGAATTCGCTGAAGCAGTGGATTGAGCATCATTGAGATTATATGGTTATTTGCCTTTTAGTGACTGTAAGCTATTTTTTTTATTACACTTATGTTATTTTTAATTTCCATTGATAGATATCATGTTTTGGTTTATGTATGAAATATTATTTGTTAAAATAATTTTTCTTATTAATAGTGAAAACTAACTGTATTATAATGCATTCAATTTTTATACTATTATACTTTTATTTTACATACTTCAATTTTATCATAGTTAATTTGATATTTAATGATGTATAGTTAAATGTGGTTTAGCATACAGAATATTATGGAAAAAAAAAAAAAAGTGCAGAGAAAAAAAAAATCTAGTTATGATTTATTTTCTTAGTTTTCAAGTATTTAATAAGCTGTGTAATCAAATTCTGTTGTAAAACAAGAAATTCTCATAGTAAAGCATGGGATTTGTATTAAAATCAGAATGAAATAGGAAACCATCTTTTTGTGGAAGGGGTAAAATAGGGAGGTTAAGTTTAAATTGTTTAAACGAAAATCCTGTTAACTGCCCATCAAAATTTTTTTATCAGTCATAAAAACATAGTTTGGGCTACCTGTATACAAAATTTGGTAAAAATTGAAGAAGGGGCAATGGAAGAAATTGTCTGCTAAAGTTACTCAAATTACATATGAAGAAAAACAAGAAAAAGTCACTATTATAAATAATTGTAAAGATTTAAGAAAACAAAACTTTGGTAAATAAGAGCTTATTATATTCTAAATGAACCAAAAAAAGTTTGAAGATTCTATCTTAAACATGAGAGGAGATACAAGCATTTATATTTTATATGCAACATTCAACATGGCCGTCAGGCAGCCATTTTGGCATGTATTTAAATGCTGATAACTTGAAAACTACTTCATTAATCTCAAAATAATTGACATTTCTAGAATCAACATGAAAAGTTCTATAACTGTACCAAATTTTATCCAAATCTGTGACGGTGGGTGTCATGGCCTGGATGATGTGACATGGAATGACCCATATTAATATTATTCTGCCGTGAGAACTTCTATGAAGTAAAGACGAGCTTACTGTTAAAAATACAAATAATAATTTATTGGTTTTAAGATTGAAGGGTAACAGGTTTATTCGTACTTATATATATATATATATATATATATATATATGATTTTTGTATATTCAAATTCCTTCAAAACACCTCAGCTAACAGTGAAATTAAGTGAGCATACTATCTTATTAGCGTTAGATTGGATTGAGGCCAGATGTCTCATAATCCACTTAATTTTCAATTTCCTTCGATTTTAGATTTGCTTTCACTTAAATACTATCCTTTAAGAATACATTTGTATATCTTCAAATACCAAACCTTCAAAATTCATTCCAATCCATGAAATTTCCAATAAAAACTGTGCTAACTATCAAATCCTCAAACAAAATTTGTATAGTACATTTACAACAAGATTATTTCTCCACAAAACGAAATGTTTATTCCATACTTTTGTTCACCCTTCAAGAAATTCAACTTAAATCCTTTTCTTCAGACGTGAAACCGAATTCGCACATTAATTTTTTGCAGAAAATCAACATTTCTTTGAAAGGGCCTTACAAACGGAAAATATTTTTGTTCTTCTATTTATGTAAACTATTATAAAAATACGTATTTAAATTCATAAGATCCTATTTCAAAAGAATATCTTTAATTTATATTTAACATCTATCAGATGATGTAATTTAAAAAAAAAATTGAGGCACGAACTATGTCAGAAATAAGCATAATAAAACAATATACTATTTATTTCAAAAACAATAACTGCAAACTTATTCATTAGAAAGTTATGAAATTTGAGAAGCGTTTTACGTATATAATAGGAATTTTTTCTAGAAATTCAAGGCTTTGAAGATTTGGCTCACATAATTCCACAAATTACCTATTCAATCTTATATGTGTCGTAGTACATAATCTGCATAACGTTGCACATACACTGCAGTTACTGCAACTATTCAAAGAATCATGTCCGGATTTCAAGTAGTTGAACGTATTGATGGTCATAATATTGAAAATCTCTTGCTTTGATCAGATTGACTATTTGTCTAGGACATATTATATATTTTGTATAAAATAATTTTAAGCCATGTATCGTGGCATTTGGAATGAAAAAAAGGCGCTATGAAATATAATTTCTAATGAAAAATAAGCGCTACACAACGGACAGTGAAAAGCATAAAGTGTTGCAGTCACCGACTTTAAAAATAAAGTTATGACCGTTAATTTTATAGACTTTTTTTCTCTAAGAACGGAAGTGACTCTTTCAAAAACGATCGATATTCTGAATTTTACAGAAATTTGTTGCAAATACGGGGATTCGACTTTTTTCTCGAAGAAGGAAGCTAATCATGCAATTTAAAAGTCAACTCTCTGATTTCTACTGAGATTTTTTTGAGTAGGTTTTAAAAGGAATCTCTTTATGACAAATTCGAAATTCCATGTCCATATGGTTTTTGAGAAGCCTGCTCAGGAAATCCATCGTTTAATTTCGGACGTGTTTCATGTTATATGTAATGAATGAATTTTGTTTCCTCGTGAAAATAATTTAAGAATTATTTATTAGAATTCATATTAATTGTCTTTAATATTAAATAATGAAAATTATAATTTTTATTGGCCCAATGAAGAACCTAGAAGTTTTGCTCCCGAATCGGTAGACGGGTGATGCCGGTTTCGACCCCAGTTCGAAACTTGTCGATGTAATCGTTCACGTTCTCTGTGGCTTACATAAAAACTAACGAGAATACGTACTAGGACTCTTTAGAAAGATCTCTATGAAAGGCATCCCACGCATGTCTAGGTCCCTTGTACCACTATACCAACAACAACATAATTTTATAAAAAGAATGCATTTTATATTTTCATCTTTAGATGAAAATTAATAATAGTAATCATACCTTATGTCTATGTGCGTACAGTTTATTAAACAAACACTTTGAAAATTATTTCTTAAAAACAATGATTAATGTTAAAAATAGTTAAAACAATCGATAATTAATAACAAGCATTATTGATCAAGTATCCTTGGCGGTAGATTTTTAAATGCAATGTTTTATATTCAGATTATAATTTTGGTATTAAAAAATAAATAAAATAAGTGACATGTAGGCTTTTCATTTCAATATCTGACTCTTTTATGGTTGAGGAAAAAATGTTACTTGTATTTTATACTAGATTTTCATTTTAAATTCAAACTGAATTATTTATTAAACTAATTTAATAAAAAAAAAATGTAAACATCTATCTGGATAATATACTTAGTAAAATTTTAAATTCATTAAAATGAAATTAATAATAATAATAATAATAATAATAATAATAATAATCTTTCTCTTATTTAAAAATACAAAATTTATTCTTATTATTATTTAAGATATATTCTATTATTTATTCTTATTATTTATTCCATTCTTGCCAAATTGAATTATTTTGTTGAATTACTTTAACCAATATATATATGCGTCTTTCTGAAAAATATACTTAGATTTACTTATTTAGATGATGATGATGATGATAATAATAATAATAATAATAATAATAATAATAATAATAATAATAATAATAGCCTTTCTCTGTTGGAAAATGCAAAATTTATCTGTAGTAGATTAGAATGAAAATGATTGGATTATGAAAAGTTGTTAGAAAAAATATTTCTTAAGAAATTCTGTAAATATTTTAGAAAGACGCAAATTCTTTCAAAAGAATTAATCATTCTTCAAACGAGATGCGTTTATTTCTTAATTCCGTGGAAGCAAAAGCTGGGATGAAATGAAATGAAATATGTATGATTGGACATGAAAAGAGGAAAACAGTGACCGTATGCGCAAGCAAACCAATGAAAAAAAAAAAAAAAAAAATCAGAGTTTTAATACTAAGAAGTGGAAGTTTTTAAAAATACAAACAACTAGGAAGGATAGACGAAATATTTTTTTTTAATTACATTTAATTAAGACGTAAAAAAAAGAAAATGTGTATTAAAAATTGCGTGATTAAAAAAAAAAAAAAAAAAAAAAAAAAAAAAAAAAAAGTCGGAAAAGGGGAATATAAGAAAAAATATTCATAAGTACATATTTTTTTAAGTGAAAGAAGTGTTAATTCATGTTAGATACAAAATAGAGAAATATTAAAAGAAAAAAAAAATAATGAATTCTTTATATTATGCTAAATATTGCTTTTATTGCTTTTTTTTTTTTTTTTTTTTTTTTTTTTTTTTTGCCATGTTATCAAAATTTTTTATTTTAAATAACTTACGAAGTTTCTAAAGTGCATTCTTGATAGTTATTAATGTTCATACTTGCATCCTAAATTATATTTTTAAACTAGTTTGACTTCTTTATAATGAAAATAATTCTTATAATTCATGTTTATGCGAAATTTCGTCCCATATTGCTATAATAAAAAAAAAAAAAAAAAAAAAAAAAATCGAATAACTTACGAAGTTTAAATAGTACAATTCTGATATTCATTAGAATTCTAATCAGTATAAAAAATGATATTTTAAAACTCGTCTGGCATTTTAATGATCATTCATTCTAGCTGTAATGTCTAGACAAAATAATGAACTAACTGCACAAGTTTCTTAATACAAAGGTACCAGAGTCGAGTTCTCACCTGGTCATTATTCGTTCTTGTAAAAAATTAATTCGGCTAATGTATCAAAAATTTGCATTATAAGTGGTCTAACTTACTATCCTTATTATATTCCAGCAGTTAAAAACAAATTTAAACTGTGTATGACTATAACATCACAAGCTAAAATTTTTACCTAATTCCTTAATTCACATTTTCCGTTAATTAAGAGTTAATTAGTTTAACATTTCTTAAATCTCTTATACAACATAACAATGTCAGAGTTAGAACTGCTGAAAGAAATCTAGATTTATCATCCTTGTAATGCAAACCAATTACGAAAGCATTCATTATCTTTGACGTTAAGAGGAATTCTTTCGAAGTTGATTATTTAACCGAAAATCTGAGCTAATTACTCTACAATAAGGCAACAAATATGTTTAAATCAAGGGGGAAAAGGTGGGTATTTCAGTGAAAACAATGAGATGTTTAGAATTACTGTAACAGTAATAAACTCTTATTAAGTATTGTATGATAGCAGCTGATTTGCTTTACATTAGAGTTATATACAAAGTACAATTAACCGGTTTAACTTTGAATCGCCAAATACAAAAAAGAGTTTAAATTTAAACAATTTTAATACCAGTTTTATTCAGGAAATTGACTGACAGTATTATCGTTTGTATCTAGGGAATAATTTTAAATACTTTTAAATTTAATTGTTTGAACAATATTCCAGATAGATTCAAATGCATGTATATATATATATATATAAGTGTGTGTGTGTGTGTGATTCAATCAGAGAAAAATCTTAATTTGCACATTTATTGTAGATAGATTTTAAGTATTCTTTAAAAATAATTTCCTCTTCTCTCAGATTGAACAATATATATGAGTAATTGGTCAAATATTTTTAAATAATTAGAAATTTTCATCACAATTTTAAAAACAAGTAAGAAAATCATGCGGCTTGCATGCATTATAAACGTTTTCCAACTTTAACGTAACACTTCAACCCGTATATCGTTTAATCTTTAATTTATTTAACCTCCGTGATTGCGCCTTAAAATGCATTTTGTTTTCAATCAAAATAGAAGAAATGTTTATTTATTTTTAATTTTTCCGTATATCCTATAAATACAACAGAAAACTTTTGTGGGAGTCTGTAAACCAAGAAAATATGATAATAATGTATTATTTTAAAGAGAAAATAGTTTTGTGTATCTTAATAATACATTTTAATTACGTTATGTTCTGTGTAGAATAGAAATAACACAATATGCTTAAAACAAACATCACATAGCATTGTTACAATGCATTGCAATCTTTTGTGAGTCTGTGTACTCCATCCAGTTGTGCTATTTTTACTATATTTCATAGTAACAAGGCATTGTGAATTTAACTTCGTACACGAAATCTAAAAATCTGGAGGAATTAAGCACACAACACTTTATTTTCAAGCACTTAATTCAAAAGCAATTATTTTACTCATTTTCTATTCCTGATATTTTTACTTTTCTATGATACAAGAAAACTGAATATCTGAGGGTATGAATCACCCAACATTTTATTTCCAATCATTTGATTCCTAAACTATTAGTTTACACATTTTCTATCATTCCTGATACTTTTATTTTCCGTAGAACAAGCTAACTGAACGTCTGGATGTATGAAGCACCCAACACTTCATCTTCAATCGTTTAGTTCAAAAACTGTTAATTTACCCACTTTCTATTTCCGATACTTTTATTCTTCTATTCTACAAGAAAACTGAAATTAATGAGGAATGAAATACCAAACACTTCATCTTAAATCATTTAATTCAAACACTGATGCTTTACTCATTTTCTGTCATCCCTAAAAATGTTAATTCTCTATAGTACAAAAAAAAAAAAAATGAAATTCTCGAGATATGAAGATTCACTCTTCATCTATAATCGTTTATTTCAAAACGATTACTTTACCTACTTTTAATCAATTAATTAGTACAATTTCTTTATAATACATAAACCTATCTCTATAATCTATAATAATAATTTGAAAGGTTTGTCTGTCTATCAGTCTGTTCTTTTATACGTTCAGCCCCTATTGAACGCAGAAATACAAGAATTGACATACAGATGCTCTGGAGCCTTTCCGAGGTCCCCTTCAAAACAGAATTTAAAAATTTTAATTAGTTGTGGAGATATTAATTAAAATGTAGAATCATGCCTAATCAGAAAGCGATCTCAATGACTGAGAATTCACCGCGATTGCATAAAAATAGATATTTTAACGGAGTTAAAAGCAGAAAAAGTGGAACATAAATTAGAAATATTTGTCCGATCGTTACGATTTCGATACCAAACGAAAGGGGCATTTTTTCTGAATCTAAGTGTGCAAGTGGCTTATCGGTACAACAATTAGATTTTTTAAAATTAACTAAAGTATGAAGTTTTTGTGGCAACATCATTTCAAACGCCAGACTACTGTCTGAGATGAAAAGGGAAATGATTGTAACCGATCAAGATGTCACGTGTTTTGTAGTGGGGAGAAAAATTGCAATTTTCATTTTTTTTTTTTTTTTTCAAATTTTTATTCACGTTACATTTTAATGGATATTCGGCCTAGACAGCATATTATAAAGCTACTGTTCAATTTTCATGAAAATATCTGGATAAACAAAAAAATTAGATTAAATTTTGTATTATATTTTTTTTTTAAATTGAGATATGCCGTTGAAATTTCGTAATATTTGGTTTTAACGGCCGATAATTCGATTCTGAATATTTTTGAAAGTGTAGAATTAGGAAGGGCTTCAGGGGGAGGGGAGGGGGACGAAGGGGCAAAAAAAAGAGTTACAGCGTTTGAAATTGTTATTATTACGTTTTAAGAAAAGATAAATCGATTGCGGATATTTTCAAGTGTAAAATTATTAGAAGGGATGGAAAGGGGGGAAGGGGCAAAAACGTAGAAAAGGAACGGTTGTTTCGGAGAAAACACCGAAAAACCCAGAACGCCTTTATTCTTTTATATTTTGCAGAGTTTCGAATTCTGATACTCCTTTCACATTTCATACTATGGATTTTTAACAGTATTTAGCCCGGAATTACGCAAGTTTCGGAGAAAACCACGAAAAAGTCAGACATAAATCGTTTTATAATAGTGTTTATATCATTTTTGTATCTCAGCTTCTAATTAGCATAAATTAATAAGTAATATGTCATTTTGAAACTTATTTGAATTGAATTTCAAGAATAGACGCCACAAATTTCTGTCACCTTCCATTAACCGACTACCATAAGTAGTGGAATTCGAGATTTCAAGTGATTTACACGTTTTAAGGTGTCCTGATTAGGTTTTCTTTTGTGTCTTAGCTACTTATTAAAATAATTTTATAAGTAATACATTATTTGAAAGCTTTGTTGATTTAGAATTGAACAGTAGATTACAGAAATTTCTACCGCCAGATATTTTAAAATTTCAATATTTCAAATTCTAATTAAATTATTTTTAATACATCATTCGAAAGATATTTTAAAGTACTTTTATATTATCGAAAGTGAAATTCGAGATTTCACCCGATTTACACGTTTTGAGGTGTCCTGATTAGGTTTTCTTTTGTATCTCAGCTACTAATTAAAATAATTTCATAAGTAATACACCATTTGAAAGCTTTGTTGATCTGGAATGGAACAATAGAGTACAGAAATTTCTACCGCCAGATGGCGCTGTAATATTTAAAAATTTCAATATTTAAAATTCTAATTATTATTAAATTATTTTTAATACATCACTCGAAAGATATTTTAAAGTACTTTTATATTATCGAAAGTGAAATTCGAGATTTCACCCCATTTACACGTTTTGAGGTGTCCTGATTAGGTTTTCTTTTGTATCTCAGCTACTAATTAAAATAATTTCATAAGTAATACACCATTTGAAAGCTTTGTTGATCTGGAATGGAACAATAGAGTACAGAAATTTCTACCGCCAAATGGCGCTGTAATATTTTTATATTTCAATATTTCAAATTCTAATTATGATTAAATTATTTCTAATACATCATTCGAAAGATATTTTAAAGTTCTTTTATATTATCTAAAGTGGAATTCGATATTTCACCTGATTTACAATTTTAAGGTGTCCTTATTAGGTTTTCTTTTGCATCTCAGCTAATTGAGTTAGACCGTTCAAAATTGGCATATGTAGGTTAATTAGGAGGGGCTGGAAGATTGGGGAAGGAATAGGCGCACGCAGCGAGCACGAGACTGCGCTGCCGAAGGCAGTGGGGACCCGGTGCGACTTTTTACCTGATGAGAAATGATTTTTTAAATTTTCTTTTCTTTAGAATAAAGGTTTGATTTCAGAATATGTGCGCGCACCGCACGTTATCTTAACACGTGCGCGCGCAGCGCGCATGCGTTTGGTATCCGGTGCGAGTTTTTACCCGATGATATATTTTTTTTTTCTTAATAATAAAAGTTTGAGTTGAGAAGGAATTTTCGTGGACAGCGCACGTATATCCTCACACGTGCGCGCGCATGGAACTGCACTGCCTAAGGCAGTGGGGTCCCGGTGTAAGTTTTTACACGATGCTAAATGATATATTTTTTTAATTCTTTTTCTTAAGAATGAAAGTTTATGAGTAATAACATGGAATTTTGAGAAGTCATAAGGATGGTGAAGGGATACGCGCGCGCAGCGCACGGGTCTACGCTGCCGAAGGCAGTGGGGACCCGGTGCGACATTTTTCCAGATCAGAATTTTTTTTTATCTTTTTAACAACATGATAAAAAATTAATGCAATTTTGAGAATTCATTAATTATTTTGATTCCTTTAAAAATAGTGACCAGCGAAACGGGCGTAGCCTGCTAGTATAATATATAAATTTCTCTATAATAGAATAAAACTGAAAATTTCGAAGTATGAAGGTAACATATATAAGCGAACAATTCATCTTTAATCTTTAAATTCAAAATCTGTTAGTTTATCTATTTCCTATCATCCCTAATACTTTTATTTCTCTATAGTACAACTTAGTATAACTTAACTTATACTATAACTTATAGTATAACTTAAAATATGGAAACATAAATAACCCAATTCTTCATATCCGATCATTTAATTCAACAAGTGTAAAGCTAGTTGTATAAAAACACTTAAACTTAAATTTGATAAAATCTGCAATTTTCATTTCGAATAACGTTAAAAATTATAAAATATGCATACAGAACGAACCTTAAATTTAATTAAGTATTATTTTTCTTTTACAATTTCTAATTTTCATCAATTTTTGAACTGTAAACTCATAGTCACTATTTGTAACTAATTTTTAACTTTTGCCAAAATAGGTTTAATATTTACGATTTAAAAAAAAAAGGTTTTTAAACTCCAAGCGGAAAAAAAAAATGTGATTTATAATGTAACATGATTTAAAAGTTGGAAGTGCTGACGACAGACACACAGACAGATAAAAATTTAAAACTTATAGCATCCTTCTTTTTTAGTCGGGGGGTTATAAGCTGTTAATTTGCCCATTTTCTGTTGTACCTAATACTTTTAACTATTGATTTTCAACCATCAGTAAAATTTTCATAATTATAAGTTAAAATCTTAAAAAATAGTTTATTCTGTTTAAAATGCCGTTTTTAATAAAACCTTTCACAAATATCAAAATTCTTACATTATTGAATTTAGTACTTATTTTAAAAAAATTTCCAAAATAAATGAAGCGGAACAAATTTAATTTTATTCTGCTGGGAATCAGCTTAAAAAGTGTTTTCAATAATGATCTTTTTACTTTGAGAAAAACACGATTTAAAAGTGAAACTTTTACGTTCTAATGATTTCATCATGTCATCGAACTTCTCCGAAAGTCGTAAAAGAAATAGACAAATTTAAAGAGAAGATTTATTTTACATGATCAATTGTACAAAGTTTGAAACTTAGACAAAAATATTTAATTTTTATTAAATCGGATGTTAATGTACGTTATTTTTTTTTCCCCAATACAAAGTTCTCTTATTCTTTGGACGAAATTTTTTTTTTTTTTTTTTTTACCTTCTCTTACACGTATATACTACATGGTAGAGAAAATACTTGTTTTGGGGTCAAATTTTCAAAATTGAATTTTTTGTTATATTTACACGTTTTTAGGTCCCCTGAATCCAAAAATCATATTTTAGCGGTTGGTCTGTGTGTGTGTCTCTATCTGTTGTCAGCATATCTCCAGAACGAATAATAGCAGAAAATCCAAAATTGATATTCTAAATGTGTATCAAATAGGGATGTTACACTAAATAATTCATTGAGATCAAGCAAATGGTTCGTGTGCAGGGACATCCAAGCGAATTCAAATACATTATGTCTATGGGGAAATTTCTGGTAAGTACAGTGTAACATATACATAGGGTGGCTTAAACAAAACGGAACAAACAAAATTTATTGTATGCATAAAAGGATGTTTTGTGTAGATTGTTGTATGGAAATCATTCATTATTCATTTACAGGGCTACCCAAAGTATTTTGATATATTGCGACTACACTTGGAAATTGCTGAAATTGTAATTCCTTTTGTGTTAGATGTTTTTCAAGTAAGACGAAATTTAAATACGTAATGTTTTTTATAGTGCATGCTGATTACAGGCAATATACAGGGCTACCCAAAATTGAACTAAACTTTCTTTTCTATTGAGTGTAATTCATGGAATTGCTTCACTTTTCTACTTTGCATTGCTACATTTTACTATGTCCACGAACACTGCTCGAAACAAAATTAAGCTTTCATACACATACTGTAAACAAAGTATTTTTTTGAATTTTCAGCTCCTTTTTAGTGCTAGAGGTCGGTACAGCGTTGTCGAATTTTTATACGTCACTCTTAATAGTGCTAAGGGCCTATTTCAGTCGGTTTATTGAATGGGGATTTATTGAATGAAGTCCCCCCCAAAGCACAACTTTGACATGAGTCTCCCCCCAGGCCCAACTTTGACATGAGTCTCCCCCCAGGCCCAACTTTGACATGAGTCCCCTCAAGGTACCCCTGTTTCAGTCGGTACAGCGTTGTCGAATTTTTATACGTCACTCTTAATAGTGCTAAGGGCCTATTTCAGTCGGTTTATTGAATGGGGATTTATTGAATGAAGTCCCCCCAAAGCACAACTTTGACATGAGTCTCCCCCCAGGCCCAACTTTGACATGAGTCCCCTCAAGGTACCCCTATTTCAGTCGGTACAGCGTTGTCGAATTTTTATACGTCACTCTTAATAGTGCTAAGGGCCTATTTCAGTCGGTTTATTGAATGGGGATTTATTGAATGAAGTCCCCCCAAGGCACAACTTTGACATGAGTCCCCCCCCAGGCCCAACTTTGACATGAGTTCCCTCAAGGTACCCCTATTTCAGTCGATACAGCGTTGTCGAATTTTTATACGTCACTCTTAATAGTGCTAAGGGCCTATTTCAGTCAGTTTATTGAATGGGGATTTATTGAATGAAGTCCCCCCCCAAGGCACAACTTTGACATGAGTCCCCCCCAAAGTATTCCCAAAGTATTCCCCAAAGTATCCCCAAAGTAGACCCCTATTTCAGTCGGTACAGCGTTGTCGAATTTTTATACGTCACTCTTAATAGTGCTAAGGGCCTATTTCACTCGGTTTATTGAATGGGGATTTATTGAATGAAGTCCCCCCCAAGGCACAACTTTGACATGAGTCCCCCCTCAAGGTACCCCTATTTCAGTCGGTACAGCGTTGTCGAATTTTTATACGTCACTCTTAATATTGCTAAGGGCCTATTTCAGTCGGTTTATTGAATGGGGATTTATTGAATGAAGTCCCCCCAAGGTACAACTTTGACATGAGTCCCCCCCCCAGGCCCAACTTGAGTCCCCCCAAGGCCCAACTTTGACATGAGTCCCCCCCAAGGTACAACTTTGACATGAGTCCCCCCCCAAGGCACACCTTTGACATGAGTCCCCCCAAGGCACACCTCCCCCTCATTGGGAAAAAGAGAAAAAACGTTGTTTTGCGGCTATAAGACAGTTTGGACTTCCAACGTTATTTGTTACAGTATCTGCAGCTGAAACACATTGGTTTGATTTAATGAAAACTTTATCATGGAATTTAGATCGTCACGAATTAACTAAAGAAGAATTTGTCGATATTAACAAGTTTAGCAGTAGGCCTCTGGCACTAAATTTAAATCTGTCAATGTCAGATTTTCATGTTTTAAATAATGAAATAATGTCGTGTCTGTATAATTTTTTTTTTTTTTTTTTAATAATATCATGATTTTGGGGGCCTTGGTTACGAAAGTCCAAATTTTAGCGGTCTGTCTGTATGTATATCTGTTATCAGCATAACTTAAAAACAAATAACTGCAGTAAGTTGAAATTTGGTATTTTGAAGTCCGTATTAGTTTGCTACTTAAAATTCTGAGCGAGGTTGGCAAATTTGAAAGCAAATTAATAGCAGCTTCGATATATATATTTTTTAAACTAATTATATGCACTGTAATTGAACGGAAGGTTTCTCACGCAGAATTACATGTCGAATAAAACTGTTCCTAAACCTATCTATATATTAATTTGAAACATGTGTTTGTCTGTCTCCACTATATTGAGAGAACTACTTGGTGTAAAAATTTGGTTGAGGTGTCTAAAGAAAGGTCTTGGTCTGTAGATGTGCTATGAGAAGAGAAAAATAAAAAAAAGTCGAATTGTTTCCCCCCCTGGGGGGAAACGGGTGGGAAACCGTTTCCCACCCGTTTGGGTTAAAAACACGTTTCCGAGCTTAACTAAGCTTCAAATTACTTCACGGTGAAGAAATTGTACATATGGGGACTAGAGTCGAATACTAAAAAATCACTTTCTGTTGCATACAATATAGTGCGACCCCTGGTGGTGAAAAATGGAACTAGGTGATTTTGCTGCAGACCCTATCATGTTACATCTTATTTTAAAGGTCTTGGTAATTCCTGACCGTTGGTGATGTTCATACAGAACACATTGCGCCCCCTGGCGGTGGAAAGTGTAACTAAAGGATTTTGCAGTTGACACCACCATGTGACCCCTTATTTAAAAGGTCTTGGAAATCCAAGGCGATTGGTGATAGAGGTCTTGAAATTTAATGTTAATTGGGGATGTTTGTATACAATATAGTGCGCCCCCTGGTGGTGAAAAATGGAACTAGGTGATTTTGTAGTAGACCCTATCATGTTATATCTTATTTTAAAGGTCTTGGTATTTCCTGACCGTTGGTGATGTTCGTACAGAACACACTGTGCTCCCTGGCGGGAGAAAGTGCAACTAAAGGATTTTGCAATTGACACCACCATGTGACACCTTATTTAAAAGGTCTTGGAAATTCAAGGTGATTGGTGATGTTCGTATGCAACATAATGCACCCCCTGGTGGAGGAAAGTAAATTTTGCAGCGCGGGCTTAGCATGCCTGCTATACGGTGCCGCAGCCACAGGCGGCGGAAACACGATTCAGAGGTTCGTTCGGTTAAAGATTAATTTTTAAGAATTTTTTCATGTTATTAGCGATCCGCATATACGCTGCCGCAGGCACCGGGGTCACGAGCCCGAGTTCCGTTCTGTTTGAGGTTTTTTTTTTTCTGTTACTTATTATTATTATTATTATATATATATATATATATTATTATTATTATTTTTTTTTGTGATGCTTTCATTTAAAAATAGAAATTCAAACAAAATCGAGTTAAAGATATAAAACCATACAAATTTCAGGTTCATTTAAGATTATTATCATGGGCCCGGGCATTGCCGCGTGGGTTCTTTCGGTTCCAGGTTTTTTTTGTTTTTTTTTTGGAATTTTTTTATGTTATTAGTGGCCCGCGTATGCGCTGCTGCAGGCACCGGGGTCACAAGGCAGAGTTTTGTTCGGTTCGAAGTAATTTTTTTATTTTTATTATTATTATTTATTTATTTATTTATTTATTTATTTTTTATTTTATTTTTATTTTTTTTGTTACAGCTGATTATTTTTTTTTCGCAAGGCTTTTAGTTAAAAATAGAAATTCAAACAAAATCGAGTTTACCATGCAAATTTAAGGTTCATTTAAGGTTATTACCATGGGCCCGGGCAACGCCGGACGAGTCATCTAACATGTAGTCTTAGTATTAAACGAAATATAAAATAAAAGATAGCAAGTGTTTATTTGGAGTCAGTTTGAGTCACATTGACAGAACTTTGTAGAAAGTGATGTCATATATAGTATTTCTATGTGTAAGCATTTTCCCGACTTTCTTTTTATAAGTGAAATATCATAAATTATAATAGATGTTTTAACTTGAAATACATTTAAATAATGATGCGACGATTTCTGAAACATTACGGTCAGTAAAATGATCGTCGAATTCGACGGGTTTCAGCTAGTCTATATATTAATTTGAAACATGTTTTTGTCTGTCTCCACTATATTGAGAGAACTACTTGGTGTAAAAATTTGGTTGAGGTGTCTAAAAAAAGGTCTTGGTCTGTAGAAGTGCTATGAAAAGAGAAAAATATAAAAAAGTCGAACGGTTTACCCCCCCCCCGGGGCCCCGGGGGGGAAAACGTGTTAAAAACACGTTTACGAGCTTAACTAAGCTCCAAATTACTTCAAGGTGAAGAAAATGTACATATGGGGACTAGAGTCGAATACTAAAAAATTACTTTCAGCGAATTTGGAATTTTCGATTTTAAACGGGGAAAAAGGGGGAAAGTAGATTTGGAGGGGGGTGAAAGGGGGGGAAATTAGTTTGAGAGGGAAATCCGTTCTAGACCCACACATGTAGCACCTCATTTTAAAGGTCTTGAAAATTCATGTTGATTGGAGACGTTTGTATACAATATAGGGCGCCCCCTGGTGGTGAAAAATGGAACTAGGTGATTTTGCTGTAGACCTTATCATGTTACATCTTATTTTAAAGGTCTTGGTATTTCCTGACCGTTGGTGATGTTCGTACAGAACACACTGCGCCCCCTGGCTGTGGAAAGTGCAACTAAAGGATTTTGCTGTTGACACCACCATGTGACACTTTATTTGAAAGGTCTTGGAAATTCAAGACGATTGGTAATAAAGGTCTTAAAATTTCATGCTGATTGGGGATGTTTGTATACAATATAGCGCGCCCCTGGTGGTTAAAAATGGAACTAAGTGATTTTGCAGTAGACCCTATCATGGTACATTTTATTTTAAAGGTCTTGATATTTCCTGACTGTTGGTGTTGTTCGTATAGAACACGCTGTGCCCCCTGGCGGTGAAAAGTGTAACTAAAGGATTTTGCAGTTTACATCACCATGTGACACCTTATTTGAAAGGTCTTGGAAATTCAAGGCGATTGGTGATGTTCGTATACAACATACTGCGCTCCCTGGTGAGGAAAGTGGATTTTGCAGTGCGTGCGTAGCATGCCTGCTATACGGTGCCGCAGCCACAGGCACCGGTAACATGAGTCAGAGGTTTGTTCGGTTCAAGGTTAATTTTTGAGAATTTTATGCATATACGTGCCGCACGCACTGATATACGAGCCCGAGTTCCGTTCTGTTTGAGGCAATTTTTTTGTTACAGATGATTGTTTTCTTTTTTTTTATGATGCTTTCATTTAAAAATAGAAATTCAAGCAAAATCGAGTTAAAGATATAAAACCATACACATTTAAGATTCATTTAAGGTTATTATCATGGGCTCGGGTAATGCCGGGCGGGTTCGTTCGGTTCCAGGTTAATTTTTTGGAATTTTTTTATGTTATTAGCGGCCCGCGTATGCGGTGCCGCAGGCACCGGGGTCACAAGGCAGAGTCGTTCGGTTCGAGGTTTTTTTTTTTTTTTTTTTTTTTTTTTTTTTTGTTACAGCTAATCATTTATTTTCGTGATGCTATTATTTAAAAACAGAAATTCAAACAAAATCGAGTTAAAGGTAAAAAATCATACAAAATTAAGGTTCATTTAAGGTACCATGGGCCCGGGCAACAGCGAGCGTGTTCGTTTGGTTCCAGATTAATTTTTTGGGAATATTTTTATGTTATTAGCGACCGGCGTATGCGCTGCCGAAGGCACCGGAGTCACAAGGCAGAGTTTCGTTCGGTTCGAGGTAATTTTTTTTTTTTTTTTTTTTTTTTTTTTTTGTTACAGCTGATTATTTTTTTGCGATGCTTTTATTTAAAAATAGAAATTCAAACAAAATCGAGTTAAAGATGTAAAATCATACAAATTTAAGGTTCATTTAAGGTTATTACCATAGGCCCGAACAACGCCGGTCGGGTCAGCTAACATGTAGTACTTAACGGAATAGAAAATAAAAGATAGCAACTGTTTATTTCGAGTCAGTTTGACGTCACATTGACAGTACTTTGTAGAAAGTGATGTCATATATAGTATTTCTATTTATAAGTATTTTTCCGAATTTCTTTTTTTTAAGTGAAATGTTGTAAATTATATTACATATTTTAACTTGAAATACATTTATAATGATGCGATGATTTTTGAAACATTACAGTCAATAAAGTGATCGTCGAATTCGACGGGTTTCAGCTAGTTTTAGATTATTTTAAAATTTCAATTTGAAATAATCTACAATTAAACTTTATCGTCTTACGCTAATGATCTTAAGAATTAATATGCAATCTATCTTTATACTATTGAAATGCAAGGTAATAGAAAATCGTGTGAGTAACACACCAGTTTTTTTTTTTTTTTTTTTTTTTTTTTTTTTATCTTAAAGTAAAATGCATTTCCAGTAAATAAATTTTTATTTTCAACAGCTAAAGTTTTTTTTTCTTTACATATTACGCGAATGAAACTGTGTTTAGGGATACATACTTAAAAAGAATAAATACTTAAAATAAATAAAAACATTTATAAAAACTATTTCAAAAACCACCAAGATCAAATTCAAACTAGTATGCTGTGGCTATCATACGAATGTAACTTTGAAATTTTTCAGACTGCAACAAACGATAGGCGTTAAATGCATAAATTTGAGCTCTTTTATCGCCACAGACGGTAATTTGTGGCAACAATGAGGAATTTGCACACATGGGAGATTTGAACAAAATCCTATTTTTCTGCTAGTTTTAGGCCCATAAATTTCAAAAAGTTTATTAAAAATGCAAAGAAAGTTCTCATTAATTTAAAAAATAACTTTAAAATTAACCAAAATTACGTAACTTCAAAACGCTGCCTGACGTCACACTTTATGATGCTTCAATGTTTACATTTTGTTAGCCCGGTTAGTAAGCAGCAATTCGTTGTAACTTTCGTAATTATCAATTGTTTATGTGATTTCTGAGCATTTCTTTTTCATCTTATAATCCTTTAATATCAATATCATCATTTTCCATTATCATTATTTTCAATTGTTTTCTTTTCATGGCGGTTGTCCAATGTTTTCGTTTAATAAGATCCTGTGGAACACTAAAGAATAAATTTTAAGAAGCATTAGCTGTTGTATTAGTGCAAAATGGTACAATACAATATTTATACTACGATTTTTTTAATATCCGCCATTATTATAACATACGAAACCTATTTCACTGATTCAAGAAGCAAAGCAAAGCACGAAATCGAATGAAAACAACGATTACTTCCGTTTGTTGTCATAAAGAGTGTCGTCACGATATATAATACTGCATTTTCTCGATAGAGTAAATAGTGCGATGTTAAAATTGTTATAAATCAATCATTAGATTTCAAATAAAGAAAATGTATGTATTTATTTTCTTACCTCTTAGTTTCTTACTATATAAGAATAAAATCAGAAAATGTGCAAATTGTCTATCGCAATTTACAATTTAGCTTTCATCGGATCAATTTAAAAAAAAAAAAAGAAAAAAGAAAAAAAAGAAAAAAAATGGAGTTAACGGTAAAGCGTTACCGCTCAGTGAATATCTATGATTTAAAGTGGGATAAATCAAGAAGAATGACTTCAACGTCTACGATTAATATCCACTTCATGCTACTGTATTCAGAGGGCTTTGAGAATTTCATAGAAGCCAAAGTTTTCTTTTGGATAAAGAACACACAGGAAGACTTTTGTCATCTGTTGTCACAGAAAACGTGTCGGCCCAAAAAATATTAATCAGTGATAATCGCTGCTCTTACTGCATGATATAGAAGGAACTTAACATTGGATCCGTAACTATACATATCATTATTCATGAAAACTATGCCTGAAAAAATTAGTTTGTCATTGAGTCTTAAGTGTTGCATCTACCACTTCATAAATACTACTTTATAGCACTTTGGCATGTGCTCCACCTTCAGTATTTGCAGGACAAGTTCTTCACTTAAGCTCGCCATTATCGTTATAATCCGCCCCATCAGTGGAGCGTGATAACCCTTTCCCTCCGAAGAATCCATGGGTCCTCAGAGTGTGAATGTGTGAAAAAAGTAAATATTTTTTTCCATGTTACATATGAATTATTTATTAAAAAAAAATACCTCATTTAAAATTCACAAAATTATAAAATCTGTGAACCTTCTTGTATCAAGTTATATGGATTTCATTACAATACTGTTGAAAAAAAAAAAACGAATAAATCCTCAAATATAAAGTTTCTATGCAAACATCAGTAAATAATGGTTATATTTTCAAATTTACATTTAGTTATAATTAATAGGTAAAGAGATAAATCAATAAATATAGAATTACAAAATAATAATAATAATAATAGTAATAATAATAATAATAATAATAATAATAAATAAATGATACAGTAATATTAAAATTTTATACTTTTACAGGTGTTGTGTTGATGACTCATTGTCAACTGAAAGAAACCATGCATGTGTAAGATATTCTCAGTTAAAGATCTTTCCTAGATGACCAGAAGATGATAGATAAAATTCTTCTGTAAAAGGCTGATAAGTCTAAGCTTCAATTTAAACTCGTTTTCAATTGATAACTTTATGTATATAATTTAATTCAGTAACTGCTAGAAATAATAATAATAATAATAACACTGTTAAACGCTATCCTAAAATTTATTTCTTCCATTATAAGTAACTGTTTCTATCGATTTTAGAGCAAAGAATAACTGAAAACTCAGGCTTCGTTAAATATCTGTGTCATGAAAAACAAATAGTTATTTATTGATGATAATATTTGCCCTTAAATAACATTAATGAATAAAATTAATAACTCCTCTCGCGAAAAGGAATATTTTTCTTTAATGAATTGTAACTTATGTAAATATCTATAATTGGAATAATCTATTTTATGTTAGAAGAATCTTAATTTAAACAAGGCTCTTTCGATTTTCATCTTTATCATGCATGATTTATTGTTGTCATGGTACTCCATAAAAAATGTAATAAAAGCATAAAAAGAAAACATTTCTTTTGATAATAACTCTTATCCTTGTTATAACTGATTAAAAACATACCTCTTTTCTATACCAATTAAATTAATTAAAGAGTTTTTTTTTAAGTATTTTATTTCTTTTAAATAATTCTTTGCTTCATTTGCAATACATCTTTCAGAAAATAAATTATTGTTCTTCTAGCAATTAACTAAACAATTAACGTAACAAAAAATCTTATTAAAAGATTTTTTTTTCCATAAATTCTTTTGATAATAAGCTTCTGTTTCTATTTAAATATTTATTCATATTAAAGCTATCAGTTATAAGTAGAAGATACGTAATTTTAAAATTCAAAATTCTCCTTAAAATGCATTCTAGTAATTTTCTGTTTTCTTTTTCATTTAGTTATTTTAGAAAATAAATTCAAAACTAAATTCAGTGTTTCATTTGTATAGATGAATAAAGCAGTCAGCTATATACCTTATTATCAGTATTACTAGCAAACTTTGTGCACTTCGCTAGTCGCTATATTTAAACGAATTTAAAAAAAAAAAAAAATCATCAATATTTTTTATATTACTCTATAAATAAGAACTAATAAAACTAGTTGGAATAGGTGGACTCTGCTCAGTTCCCCATCATATTTATGTTCTCAGAAATTTCTAGTGCGACACATATTATAGTCATGTTAAAAGAAATGAATTTGACCAAAGCTTGATACAGTGACAGAATGAAATCCCCGCCTAATAGGCTATCCACCGTTCACTTCGATATATTTATCTTATTCTAATCTATTAATTTATTTTATCGGGGTCAATTCCGTTGTTTAGTTTTCATGCTACTATTTCCAATGCAATAATCCTCAAAATTCCTATTTAGATAAAAATTTACAATTTCGCTATGTTGATAAAATCGTAAATTACGAATAATTTACGAAATTTTCCTATTAGAATATTTGTATTCAATCATGTTCAAACAAATATCATAAACGTAATTTTGAAGTTGTCTATTGTATTTATGATCCTCAAAATGGAAGTTTATGCTCAATTTTGCCTTATTCTGACATGTTAAGTAAATCGTAAATTCCAAATAACTTACGAATTTTTTTAAATTGGAAAAATCATAGTCTATGATATTCATGCCAGTATCCTAAATAATATTTCGAAAGTGGTTTGACATCTTTACGATGAAAATATCTTTCAAGATTGACGTTTATGTGAAATTTTGCTCTATTTTGCCATGTTAAGAAATTCGTAAATTTCCAATAACTTACGAAATCTTTATATTGGAAAATTCATAGTCATTAATATTCATGCCAGTGTCCTAAATAATATTTCAAAAATAGTCTGACATCTTTACAATGAAAATATCTCTCAAAATTGACGTTTATGTGAAATTTTGCCCTATACTGCCATGTTAAGAAATTCGTAAATTTCCAAGAACTTGTGAAATTTTCAAAGTAGCATATTTATAGTTACTGATGTTCATTCGGGAATCAAAACTGATATTTTAAAACTGGTCTGACATTTTTACAGTAAAAAAGTTTCCATTTAATGCACGTTTAAGTGAATTTTTGTCCTATTCTCCCATGTTAAGAAAATCGTAAATTTCTAATAACTTACGAAGTTTTTAAATTTGAATGTTGCAAATGAATAGGGTTCTTGCCAGTGTCAAAAGTAATATTTTAAAACTGATCTGACCTCTCTGCGACAATTTGTTCTTGAGATATCGTGTACACAGACTAACAAACTAACGGACTAGCACACTAACCCACTAACAGACTAACAGACACCCTACAGACAGACACCATAGAAATTTTGTCATTTTCGAATTCCTCACACCTGAAAACATGTAGAAAAGTGAAAAAACCGAGGTCGAAAGTTTTCACGATTACCTAAGTTCCCCATACCTATAGTATGATGGGGAACTAAAAGAAGGAAAATCCATTGAAATTGTTTTTCTTTTAGTGCAAGTCACACCCGCGGAATTTTTTCTTGTTATACATTAAACAAAGAAGCATCTCCAAATAAGATCCCAAAGGTTTTATAGTGCTTAAGGTTTTGGAGTTTTGCACACATATATACGTTGATAAACTTCAATCCCAAAGACTTCTGAGACTGCCAAGAGTGAAATAGTTTCTGTCTCAAGACCGAAGTCTTATACAACATATGTTTTGATTTTGCTGAGTGAGTTTAAGTACATGAATTGAAAGTTACTTAATAAAGTAATTAAATAAGTAGTAAAATAAAGCAGTAAAATAAATTCGAAATAAGTAATAATATACAGGTAATAAAGTAATAATATATAAGTTCGAAATAAGTAATAACACTGAGGAAAAAAAAATATACCGCCTTCCTCTAGAATGAATAAGTGACCATTTTCTAAATCCCTTAACTAGAAATACAGATTTCCGAGCTACTAAGGCACACCAATAAACTGAATAGGCGAAATTATCGAGATTTTCTAGTGTACACATTTCTAGATGGTGAAACTATATTCTGAATACTCTAAATATTCTGAATCATTTGTATTGCGAGAATTTCTCGCTTGATTTTCTAGAATTGGGTAATAAACCAAAATTATAGTTGCTGAAACCCGACTCTTGTAGTCTCATTTATTTGCAAAGATTTTTAAATAACTTTGCC
The DNA here is from genome assembly GCA_963930645.1 of Salticus scenicus. NCBI lineage: Eukaryota > Metazoa > Arthropoda > Arachnida > Araneae > Salticidae > Salticus > Salticus scenicus. The sequence goes on from OZ005653.1 coordinate 193,635,108, forward strand.
CTCGAGAATATAGGCAAACGCTCTAGAATTCTAATAGTGGCTTCTAGAACTCGCTTTACAAGGGGACTAGAATTTATAAGGATGACATGGAACTATTTTTTCTAGAGCGTAACTTAGATTCTAGATGTCAGTTACAGAATTTTTTCTCAGTGAATAAATTTTCTCAGTAAATAAATTTGAAATAAGTAATAAAGCATGTAGTAATAAAATAAAATATTATACAGGGTCTTATATCTTTTATCTTTACTTAATCTTATTTTATTTGGTTTATTTTGCGTGGTTTTTTATATTTTCTACAACAACAAACTGAAATCTTACTTAACAAATTATACCCGAGTGACAACTTAAAAAAATTTCTATGTAACGGACTACAGGTTTTTTTTTTTTTTTTAACAATTTAAAACAAACTTAAATGTGTTAAAAATTATCACCATGTCAAACATCTTATTTGGACTGCCTCCGAAAATTTTAACGAAAGAAAACTAATTTTTTAAAAACATTTTATCTGTTTCTCTCTTTGAAAATTCAATATTGTTTAAGGATTAATTTTAATGTCCTTCAAAGTTTTTGAAGTATTATCCAAGGTCAAATAAATTGCAGGCTTCTAATCCTTATAGTTAACAAAACAGAAAGCAAAATCAATAAAATCTGCCACATTTGGGTTTTTATAGAAAGATTCTAGTGCTTCTAAGTACGTAAAAATGCTAAAATCAATAGCATTTTATTTCCTCAAATAGTTATTTTTTTTTCAAACAATAAATAAATAATAATAATGATAAAAGATAACTAGGACGAAACATTTTTATGAACATCTGAGTGAAAAAAAAAAATTCATATAATGAGACAAATTTTAGAAACTATTTCTTTCGATCAAACAGTTATCTGTTATTACTTTCTTCTATATTCAATAGAAGAAAGTATTGGATTCGTAAAAATTTTCCACGTCGGGTTTTTCATGGATTTACACGTTTTGAGAGCTGTAGAACACGATTTGACCATTTTTAGAAAATGTCTATCTGCTTCTCTGTCTGTGTGTGTGTGAGTGACAAAAGATTGTGGCGACTGTATCTCAGGTACTACTGTACATAATTTCATACAAATTGGTACGCAGTTACACATTGACATAAACTAGTGCCTATCAACTTTTGGTAAAAATTATCCAACAGCTTGCGTTGCCATCCCACTTTTTCTAAATTTTTAACATGTTGGTATAGGACAAAATTTTGTATAAATGTGCATAAAGAGAATTATCTTTTAATAATCATTATGAAATTTGAAAGAATTATTTGTAACTTAGATAGTCAAGTGGGAAAAAAAATTGTGTATGTAAGAGCCTCGCCTTCCCCCTGGAAGGGAAGTCCTTCTCGAGGAGAGTAAAATTTCACGATGGGTATCTTAGAGATTGCCAATACCTTTAAAACGAATGATTGAACCATCGATTTGCGATAGTTTAAAATAAAGTTATCGATTTTTTTTCATTTTTAACCATAAAAAAAACTATATATATATTATTATTATTATTATTATTATTATTATTTTATGTAACATTGAGGATAAAATTGACTTTTTTTGGATATATAGTGTTATGCTACTTCTCTAATATGGTAGTCGCCCGCATTATCGTGGAAGATAATTTTTTTTTAATTATAATTTTAATAAATTATTTTGATTGAGCGAATTTGTATAGGAAAATATAGAAGAAAGTCATGTGGTGGCCGCAACATGCTAGTTTTTATGTCGTCTTATTCAATTAATAACGAAAGAAAACTACAAGAAAGAATTTCAGCTGCAACACAAACAGAAATTTCCTTTCCTGCTTCATATTAAAATTTTTTTTCCACCATATTACTTTAACAAGAAATTATATTAATGAAAGATACCAAATCAACAAATATTCTTTTTTTTTTTTTTTTTGATTTGTTGTCAATATATTTTTGTATATTTTCTTTTATTATAAAAGGGGAAAAATAATTTACCACCAATTTTAGATGGAATTTGTTGATATCAGAAAATATAAATAAAATATTATACAGGATTTTTTATGATACCAGAATTCAAACAATCATGAATTTACCATAATAATTTATCATCAGTTTTAGTTGAAAATTGTTAATATAAGCAAATATAAATAAAATATACAGGCTCTTTTATGATATCAGCATTCTAACAATCATGAATTTTCTTCTTTTGTTCTATAAAAAATGGCGTACATATATTTATTTGCTACAAGTGTGCATATATATGTAGAATCTTGGCTGGGTGTCTAGAGGTGGGGCAATGATGAGTAGAATTCAATTGGACAGCACTTTATTTGAAGTATGGACGAAACATTCATAACATAAAATACACAAAAAGAGTAATATAATAATAGCAGAATTTCCATCAATAACCATTTGCTGGTTTCGAGGCTTAACACATAGAACAAGCTCTCTTCATCAGAATTACTGTAACAAAACATTTAAGCACCTACTCATAATTCACAATAGTACCTACGCGCACTATTTTAAATATGTTAGATTGAGGTATTGAGCCTTCCATGGCTCTACACAACTATAAAGATCACATCAAGCTCTAATTAGGAGAAAGTGACCATATCAGCCTTCGCGCTGACGGTCTCAACATCTCTCCGTTCCAGGCAGATCTCTACTGACTCCCGTTCGTCATCTCGTTCAAAGATAAGCATCAGAGGCAGCGCCATCTGTTGGCTGTGCAAGGAACTTCCCACAGCGCTCTGCTATCCTGATGTACGGTGACCTCACCATAAACCAGCCTGGGATACTAAAGGATATCTGCAAACTACAATTAAAAGAAGAAAAAAAAGAGAAACAGACATTAAAAAAAATTATGTACATTAAAAGCATAAATATCAGTCTTTTTTTTTTTTTTTTTTCAAAGTTCTGGGATTTTTGACTAGTCCGTAACCCACAATTTCATGTTGTCTGCAGAAGTACTAGTGTGAATAGGTCCTTCGTGATCACCTATCTTCTCGACTTCATATCTGTCTTTGGTCTTTACTCGTACAACTTTATCGGGACCTAAGAATTTTGGTCTCAGTTTCATGCCGGTTCCAAACTGAGTTCGCTGTATGGCAACTAGATCATTAATTTTATACACATGGGCTTTCTTTCTCTTCTTGTTGTAACATCGGCGATTTTCTTCTTGAATCTTAAGAATGTTTTTTCTTGCTTCTTCACGAATGGTATTAAGATTATCAAGCATGGAATTTATCCTTTCCTCTTCGAGGAGTTCAAGTATTCTCTTATCTTTTTTCTTTCTCATTGTTACTCCAGTGAGTAATTCAAAAGGAGTTCTTTTGGTACTTCTCGATACGGTGGAATTAATTGTTCTCTGGACAGCCTCAACAAACTTGTACCACTTGTTAGGGTCATTTATACATAACTTGGATAATACAGGAATGATTGTTCGATAAAGTCTCTCAATTTTACCATTCCCTCTTGGGATTCCAGTTGTGATGATGTCATGTTCGATTCCCTCTGATACACAGTAATCTGCAAATTCCTTCGATATGAACGCAGGTCCACGATCAGATATTATTCTTGCGGGGTTACCAAAAATAGCAGCTTGCTGTTTTAATTTTTGCAAGGCGTCTGCTGAAGAAGTTGATTTCACCGGATATAGCCACGAAAATTTACTAAATCCGTCGATGACAGTGAAAATGTGATTATAGTTTTTATTTGTGGTCGGTAATGACCCACAAAATCGATGTGATAAGTGGACAATGGTATATCTCCTTTAGTGATAGGGTTCAAAAAACCTTCTCCTTTTCCCTGTTTCTTATTTACAAGTATACATTCTACACAACTTTTTACAACATTATCTACGCATTTTTTCATATTAGAAAAGTAATAGTCGCGTTTAACTAACTCTTCAGTTTTATTAGCCGAAAAATGTCCTAAGGCATGACATTTCTTTACGACCTCAATTTGCATGGTCTCTGGGACAATTAGTACATCCCTATCATTCAACACTTTATATAAAATATTATTTTTTAACACATATTCGTCATTTTGGTTCTGTTGTAAAAGAGATTTCATAGTGTTGATAAACTCATCATTTTCTTGAGCAGTAGCAATACGATGAGTGAGAGTATCAGTTGTTACAGTCATTACGGGGTGTCTGCTAAGCGCGTCAACATGCTGCATTTGTTTACCAGGACGATGTTCTACTTCGTAATCGAATTCCTGTAGCAGGAAAGACCACCTGGCTACCTTAGGTGTCAATTCACGTGTATCTAAAGTTTTAGTGAACGCTTGACAGTCAGTATAGATTTTAAATTTACTACCTAATAAATAGTTCCTAAATTTTTTAAGGGCTTCTACTATCGCTAACACTTCTAACTCATAACTACAGTATTTTTCTTCTTGTACAGAGGTCATTTTACTCATATGATGGATTGGATAGTACTGTCCATCGTCATCTTCTTGTAATAAGATTGCACCGAATCCTAATTTAGATGCATCTGTATGAACTTCTAACTTATAGCCTTGTTTAAAAAGGTGTAAGACAGGCGTATTAGATAAAATGTCTTTCAGCTTTTGAAAAGCCAATTTCTGCTCTTGCTCGAATTTAAATGGAGTGGAAGCACGTAATAAGTCACTGAGTGGTCTTGCTATGTTGGCATATGAACGAATAAATTTTCTAAAGTAACTCGTTAAACCTAAGAAACTCTGCACTTCCCTAGCATTACGGGGTTCTGGGAAATTTTGGACTGCAAGAGTTTTTTCTACTGAGGGTTTAATCGTGCCATTCTCAATTATGTGACCTAAGAAATCGATCTTTCGTTTCAAAAACTGACATTTCTTTAAATCTAACTCTAGACCAAATTTTGATGCCGTTTCTAACACACGTTTTAATTTATCTAACCCTTCATTCTCATCTTTAGATGGAATAATTATATCATCTAAATAAATAACTACAGTACCATCTTTTAATAGGTCTTTAAACACATAATTTACGTATCTTTGAAACACTAAGGGACTATTACATAATCCATAGGGAACTTTTAGAAACTCATACTGGGCATTATCGGTAACAAAAGCTGTATATTTCCTACTTTTTTCCTCTACATCAACTTGTAAAAACGCATTCTTTAAATCTAGTGTCGAAAAAACTTTACCCTCCCCTAATCTATCAAATAAATCCTCAATATTTGGCAACGGGTATTTATCTTTAATAATTTTCTTATTTAAAGCACGATAATCACAGCATAACCTTATTCCTCCATCTTTTTTCCTACACACCACTATTGGCGAAGCGTAATTTGATGTACTTTCTCTAATTATACCATCTTTTAACCACTGGTCAATTTGTTTATCCACCTCTGATTTCTCTACAAATGATAATCTGCGAGAGCGTAAACATACTGGTGTATCATCAGATAAAATAATGGACATTTTTAAATCAGTACTTTTTGTTTTAACTGGCTTATAACTTTTTATTAACTCGCTTAATCTCTCTTTTAACGACTTATCTAAAATATAACTGACATCGAATTTTTCTTCTGGAAAGTTGCACAGATTTGAAAAAAAAGAATCTACCTCATTTTCCCTTTGATCGAATACAGGAAAAGAACACTCACTTGCTTCATCGAAATTGCTTTCCCCCGAACTCAGAAAATTTTTCCCCCCTATGTCGGAGGAATTCGAAACATCTGTTTCCTCCTTATTTTGTGGTTTCAGAATATGAAAGGTATTACCAGGCAGAATTACGTCGCATGACAAATTGTTGCATAAAGCTCCGATTATGTTTACTGAATCATGATTAGGCAAAGATATTTTAAATTCAGTTAGAATTGCATCTTTCTTTTCATTAAAACAGCTAACTAGATTGTTGAAGAAATAACATTTTTAGTCTGTGGAATACTGTTTTTATTTACGACTAGAATCGAAGAACCTGTATCTTTTAACCCTTTAAGTGGAATATCATCCTCTAAAATATCAACATATTCAAGCTCATTAACAATTAGGTTAATCGGACTTGTTTCGTATTGAACTACTGAATTCGTTGGAAGATTTTCACGTAATTATTTTTTCTCTGGAATACGTTTAGGGCAGACTCTAGCGAAATGAAATGTTTTCCCTTTTGCACCACAAATGTAATACATTCTTTCATGCTTTTCGTGAGCTTGATTAGATACCGAATTACGTACTATGGGATCTTTATTATTATAATGTGTCTTTCTAAAAGGAGTTTTGTTTACAAACCGCTTATTCTCTGAACTTTCGTTTCGCGTATTATTATTAGTTTCAATTAACGATTTCCCTCTAGAAGAGTAGAATAAATCACACTCCCGACCTAATTCGTTGGGTTTAAACCAATTTTGACCTTCTCGAACACTAATATGTTCCCTAGTTCTAGAATCCAACGTTTCATATAATTTATCAGAAACTATAAGATCACACAATTGCTTAACATCGTTAACCTCTCTCAATCTACAATAGTAATCAAAAGAAGCGCTTAGACGGGAAGCGAACTGGACATGAGATTCTGACGGATTACGCAGCGCATTTTTAAAATTACTTAAACATTCACGCGGCGTTGGTTGAAATTGTCTTAAAATTAATTCCTTAACTTTTTCATAATCGTTAATTTCTTCGGTGGTTACGTACGCAAGAACCTGATTACATTTATCTCCCAATAAATTAATCAATATTTCCGATTTGAATTTAGACGGTACATTTTTAGAAACGAATGCTTTTTCAAGGGATTGAAAAAATAAGTGCAAAGCTTCCGGTTTCTCAGGTACTGAAATGGTTAAAGTTCGAATACTTCTAATTAAATTTTCTAATGATTGTGAACTAGTTTCTGAATTTGATTGCTCCACATTATTACTAGAATTATTTGTTGCAGCTTGTAACTTTAAATTTTGAAGCTAGATTTCTTTTTCTAACTGGGATAATTTAATTCTTTCTATCTCAATTTGGTTTGTTCTTCTACAGATTTCAACTTTTGCTCTTCTACTAACATTTTAATAACACCTCTAACAAATTCTAAAGCATTTTTATAAATGTCAGAACTCTCAATTAAAGTTTTGATTTCAAGTACCTTAGCTTCCAACGGAACAGTTAGGCCTACTTCTTCAGCAATTGTTCTTAAATCGGCTTTTCTAATACCTTGTAACACGTTTTAGGCCATTTTAACTCTAAATAATTACTTATACCAAAAGATATTTCAATATTTCTACCAAATTAATATCATACTTAAATAGAAAAAGAACAATATGAGAACATTTTTCTTAAAAATGATTCTATGCTTTTTGTTCTCAAATCAAAATTATCATGATTTTTAAATAAGAACATTCAGAACAATTTATTTTACTCAATAGAATATTTAGAACAGCTTATATATTTTTTAATTATTACACATATTTCATATAATATCACCATTATCATTATTCTTTCTTTAATAATTGTTATCACTTTCGTTTTAAAATAATATTGTTATAATATTGTTAAAATATTATTGCAAGCAGTAATAAGCAAAATTATAAAAGGTTACTCAGAATATTTTTTCAATCATCATTATTATTTTTATTCATTCTTCTCAAGTGATATTTTTATTTTATTTCATCACAAAGTGAAACCAAAACTGTTCTTAAAAATATTTCACCATTAATTTCTAATTCAAAATAGTAACTCAAACACTTTTTGCTCAATATATGTATTACTCATTATTGTTTATTATCAAACAGAATGATAAATATATAACAGTTACCTTTTATAACTTGTTGGTGTTGCCATAATATCGCGGCAGAGTCCCCACTTGTAGAATCTTGGCTGGGTGTCTAGAGGTGGGGCAATGATGAGTAGAATTCAGTTGGACAGCACTTTATTTGAAGTATGGACGAAACATTCATAACATAAAATACACAAAAAGAGTAATATAATAATAGCAGAATTTCCATCAATAACCATTTGCTTGTTTCGAGGCTTAACACATAGAACAAGCTCTCTTCATCAGAATTACTGTAACAAAACATTTAAGCACCTACTCATAATTCACAATAGTACCTACGCGCACTATTTTAAATATGTTAGATTGAGGTATTGAGCCCTCCATGGCTCTACACAACTATAAAGATCACATCAAGCTCTAATTAGGAGAAAGTGACCATATCAGCCTTCGCGCTGACGGTCTCAACATCTCTCCGTTCCAGGCAGATCTCTACTGACTCCCGTTCGTCATCTCGTTCAAAGATAAGCATCAGAGGCAGCGCCATCTGTTGGCTGTGCAAGGAACTTCCCACATATATATATATATCTATATATTTTACATAAAGCAAAGCTAAGAGAGTTTTCGCACGATTGAACAGAATGTTATAAAAATTCAAAATAATAATTTTTTGCTAAACTCTTGCTGGGTAATTTTGAATTTTTTATTTGTATTCTACACATTTCCCTTACTATTTTGTTGTTATGTTATAAATTAAAGCAACAGCTATAATAAAACCAAGAGAACTATTTTGCCAAGAGAGCTACCTCTCCTTACAGGGTAGAACAGATTGTGCTTAATTATAACTACAATTAAATTTTTAACAGTTATAATTGAATTTAAATTACATTGTTCTAAGGTTTTTGTAACGAAATTTTTTTGCACTAGGAGTGGCCATTTCACTTTAATAGTTAAAAAAATCAGGACAATTAAAAGTATCTGAAAAGAATTTAAAAAAAAAAATGTATTTAAAGAAAGAATATTAAAGATTTAGAAAAAAAAAGACCAGATAAGATTATAAAATACCACTGTTATTAAACAACACGTTTAAATAAAATTAGTACATTTCATCTTCATAATGAATGTTTTATTGTTTGCTGTTCTAATTTTTCGTTATACAAATTCGTTGTATTTATTGTTGTAAGTGGTGCAGCTTTCGTGCAACCAATTTCCTACAATTAACATTCTGTATAAGCTAGGTCATGTGAAATCATTTAATTTAAAAATATTTTGTAATACTACCATTCGATAAAAATTCCACGGGAGAGTTATGGAAATCCAAGCAATCATTTTTGAAAACGGGACAAATAACCACTTTTTATCACAGACGCTTGAAGCAATCAATATGCACATTCAAGTCGACACTCCATTACTGATATTGTACAACTACCTGGAGTCTCAGTGCACCCATTCTACACGTTCCCGCCGATACGTTATGTGCACAATCTCTCCTAGCTTTACCTTATAGATATTAATATTATTATAAAGCATTTGAAACATTATATATATATATATATATATATATATATATATATATATATATATACAAGAGCCTTCCTTTGTCAATCTTAAATAATGAAAGCCACTATAAATGTTGAGCTTGAGACATCACAAAACATTACTAAAAATTAAACTGCAGTTCATTAGAGTCATATTACGTAAGTTTTTTTTAAACTAGAGTAATATAAAATAATAATTGCAGTTTGGAGTTTGAAGAAAAAAAATAAAAAACATAAAATGCCCATAACTGTAATAGAAAAAGGCATTAAAAAGAAACTCTGAAAAATGTGAAATAAATGGTTTCCTCTGTGGACTAATATAAACATGATGAGAGCTAAACATATGAGAGTCTTTTAGGTGTTGATTTACAATGGAGACTTTTTTTTTTTTTTTTTTTTTAATAAAATATCTTTCATTAAATTAACTGGGTCGGTAACATTTATAGTGTTCTACAGTAGAAATTTTTAAAAATTTACAATATTAACTGTTTCAGTGAATTTTCTAATGTTCTGTTGTAGAAATTTTCATCTATAATTGTTTTCAAAGTTGTTGTTTAAAAATCACGCATACACGCACAAGAAAAAAAAAAAAAAAAAAAAAGGATTAAAGAGGAAGTGGATTTCCTATAAATGGGCACAATCAGAGATATTTTTAAATAATAATTATGAATAATAATTTATAAAAAGAACCAGTTATAATAGTAATAGTCAACTAGGGGAAATTTTGCACACATAGGAGCAGTGTTCCACCTTATGAGGGAAGTACTTCCCCGAATGGACAAATTTTAGGTTGATTTCTTTAGAAATCGACCTATTGCAATCACTTCGTTTATCTATCTATCTATCTATATATATATATATATATAATGAAAATTTTGTCATCACGATAACTCCCGAAATAATACTCAAAATGGAACCAAATTTGGACAGTGAACTGATCTTATAAATATCTTGGATGAGTTCGTTAACCACGTTGCTCCGACTTTTTGTTTTCAAGTGGCAGTCACTTGAAAATTTCCAACCGACATTGTAAAAAGCATATTTAAAGCAAGATTTGCTTGAATTTTGTTGTAAATACAGGCCACATAAGGGTCTCAATAAAGTTTATTAATGAAATTTATCCGTCATTTTTAATAAGGTGGTAGATATCTTAAGTTAAGCAGGCCCACTTGAAATCACACTACCACTTGAAAATTTAAAATCACAATAACTTCTGAAATAATACTCCAAATCGAACCAAATTTGGACAGTGTCTTAACTTATCTTATAAATAACTTAGAAGAATTTGTTAACTAAGTTGCTCTGCCATTTTGTTTTCAAGTGGAGACCACATGAAAATTTAAAATTCAAATTGCAAAAAGCGTATTCCGATTTTTTTTTTTTAATTTTGATGCATACCTAGATTATACAAGTGTCTCAAATAACCTTATTAATGAACTTCATCCGCCATTTTTAATAAAGTGGCGGATATCTTAAGTTAAGCGGGACCATTTGAAATCAGGCTACCACTTGAAAAATTTAAAACCATGGTAACTTCCGAAATAATACTCCAAATGAAACCAAATTTTAACAGTGTCTTAACTTATCTTATAAATATCTTAAAAGAGTTTGTTAACCAAGTTGCTCCGCCATTTTGTTTTCAAGTGGAGACCACATGAAAATTTCAAATTTAAATTGTAAAAAGCGAAATTGTTTGAATTTTCATGTAAATACAGACCACATAAGGATCTCAATGAAATTTATGAGTAAACTATATCCGCCATTTTTAATAAAGTGGCAGATATCTTAAGTTAAGCGGGACCACTTGAAATCAGGTTCCCACTTGAAAATTTAAAATCACGATAACTTCTAAAATAATACTCCAAATCGAACCAAATTTGGACAGTGATATTATCATATAATTATCTTGAATGTTTTCACTGGGGCAACTTGTCCCGACATCTTGTTTCTAAGTTCCAGCCACTTGAAATCACACTGCCACTTGAAAATATGCCATCACGATAACTTTTAAAATACTAAACTGGTTCAAATAAAAGTTTGATAGTGAACTTATGGTTCAAATATCTAGGATAAGTTTACTTGGGGACTTGATCCGCAATTTTATTTCCAAGTAGCGGCCACTTGAAAATTTGTCATTATGGTAACTTTAGTAATACAGAATCAATTCGCATCAAATTTGGGTAGTGGATTTATCTTTCAAATATCTCAGACAAGTTCGCTGGGCATCTCACTCCGCCTTTATTTCCAAGTGGTGCCATCTGAAAATTTTTTATGACGATAATTTTTGAAATACTGACTTAATTTAAACTAGAACTGGAGAATGAACTTATCATACAAACGTACTGGATGATTTCGCTGGGCAAGTTGTTTTACCATTTTGTTTCCAAGTTGCAACCACTTAGACTGCTACGTGAAAATTTGCCATAAAATTAACTTTTGAAACACGGCACTGATTTAAAACACAGTTGGACAGTGAGCCTATGCTTCAAATATCTTGGATGCGTTTGCTGGGCAACTTGTTCCACTGTATTGTTTCCAACTGGCGGCCACTTGAAAACTTGTTATCACGGTAACTTTAGAAATACTTAATCAATTCAAATCAAAGTTGAAAAATGGATTTATCATTCAAACAACAAAAATCTAGAAAATTCACATAACTCGTGAACCAGTCACGTTATTGTGTCCATCTTTGATATATCAATAATAAGTATTTTCTCGCCAAAAGTCGCCAAAAAGTCGCCATAGGGGAAAAGTCGCCAGATTTGGCGCCAAATCCATTACCTGCGTTACTGGATCTTTTTAATGCATTTTTAAGGAAAAATTAGGCTATTTTAATGCTAAAACAAACTAGAAATTCAGAAAACTAACATTTTATCAACTTACTAAGCCTCTTTGAAAGAATTTCTACAAAAAAAAATTTATTTTCAAATTTGCAACGATATCTTAGATGAGCAACTTTCTCTGCCATTTTGATCGAAGTGCTAGCCACTTAATTTTTCAACACGATAACTTTTGAGATTTTGAATTAATTCGAACTATATGTGTACAGTAGACTTATCTCACAAATACATTTCATATATTTGTCAACTTAACTCACCATTTTGTTTCCAAGCGCCGGCCACTTCAAAATTTTAAATTCACATAAAAAGGTATTTATGAACCGATTTGCATAAAACTCCATATGTGCATAGCCTACATCAATATTTCTACCAAGTGCATTAATAATTTGTAGCCGCCATTTTGAAACAAAATGACGGCAACTTGATAAGGAAAAAGAAATCAACCTACCCTACCGAATAAGCCGGAAGGACTTGTTTGATATGGGTACTTTTCAAAAGAACTCTTCAATACCTTAAACATGAATTGTTGAACCACTAGTCTGTGATCATTTAAAACAAAGTTTTCGATTTCTTTCATTTTTAACTTTTTTTTTTTTTTTTTTTTTTTTTAAGTGCAATTTTTAAGATTTCATTAGTAGAGCATGAAATCGACTTACTTCGGCCATTTAGTGATAGACTTCTATGAGAAAAAAATCGGCTGCATTACTCACGAAAAATAATTTTATTAAATACTAATTTAATAAATTATGTTTGTACTAAGTAAGATTGTATAGGGAAAAAATTTATATAGAAGAAAGTTTTGTGATGGCCACAACATATTAGTTATATTTATTTTAAATGTACTTCCTTCCAAGTACGTATATCTAAAATATTCAAATAATATGAAACGACACATTCAGCCTAAAGTATCTTGCAAAAGATTCTTGCCCATACCATTTAATCCAAGGCATATCTTATACAAATCCCGCACCTTTAATAAAGTATTCAATACATAAACTTCAATAATTTATAATGTATATTTCGAATAAGCTTCCCTAAAAGAATTATGTGTTGCATAACTTAAAATAATCTAGTTTTATAGAATAGAATTCCGGATTTCCTTTTTAAAATCAAGTTTGAATATTACTGAATGAATTCATCGAAACATACCAGTATCTTCAATTAAACATTGCATCGAATGCATGAATAAATGATGAGCAAATATTTACGGTTAGGATAAAGTTGCATTATCCAATTCGTTCTAGTGGAATCGTAAATATTTTGAAATCTGAAGCACATTTGGAAGCACTAAAGGAGTCTTTGAATGCTTTTCATAGTTCAAAAATTTAGTAGGATTTCAAGTTACAAGTTTATATCCTGTTCTGGAAATAAGAGCTAAAGTAATATACTTATACTGATAAATTAAGATATATCTCTTACTGACATATAGTAGATAAAATAAATAACAAATTTTATAAAACAAACTTATCAAGAAATATATATTATCTTTTAAAAGAGATAGTGGTTAAAAACACACGTGCAATAAATAGTTTTCATTAAAAAACACTTTAGAAACACATATTTAAAAATAATAAAAACATTTTAAAAACTTATGTACAATCAATTCAAAGCTTTTCGCTTTAATTTTTAAAGCATCTTCAAGAATCACAAAAAATGTTTCTTATTTGTAGTTTAAATACATAAATAATAGTTTACAGTTAAAGTTACGAAAACTTGACGTATTATTGTAGGTGACGTATTATTGTTGATACATATTATTGTAAAGTGCTTCTAAATAAGTATACTGAGAAAATAAATGGAAATTAATCAAATATCTGGTTCTATAAGATAGTGTCAAAATTTTGGTATGCTTGCTGTACCTTTAGAAGCAATTGCGTTTCGAAATTTTATGATATTGACAGCTTAAAAATGATCAGTTTTTGTAGATTTTGTGGAGATGAAATTATTTCTACTTTATTAGAAATAGGTGTTGCACTGGAGTTATAAATGAAGTTAACTACTGCTAATTTTTTTTTTCTTATTTAACGCTTCTAATATGCTTTTGAATTATTTTATTAAGAGATCGTTTAGTCTGTCCAATATAGTAAATTCATTGTTCAATTTTATTAATATTTCATAAACTCCTCCAGTCGCTCCATTATGATCGTGGTCATGTAAATTCAATTGTTTAATAGTGATAGAAGAACTAAAAAGGATTATAATATTAAATTTTTGAACAATATATTGGACAAAAATATTTCCGAAGTTCGTTACTTAACCAAACATCTGAGCTGATTATTTTACAATAAGGCAAAAATGTGTTTAAATCAAAGATGAAATGTGGGTATTTTAATAAAAATAATCAGCTATTTGGGAATTCTCCGATCAATAATAAATTCTTAATAAGTATTGTATGATAGCAACTGACTTGTTATATATTAGAATCATATACAAAGTACAATTAACTGGTTTAACTTTGAATAGCCAAAATAAACAGTGTTTAAATTTAAACAAATTTAATGCAATCTTTATTCATGAAATAGACTGACATCATCATCATCGTTTGTTTCTGGGGAATAAGTTTAAATATTTTGAAATTTAATTGTTTGAACAATGCTCTAGGTAGGTTCAAATGCATGTCTATATATATGTGTGTGTGGTTAAATCAGAGAAAAATTTTAATTTGCATATTTATTGTAAATAGGTTTTAAGTTTTCTTTAAAAATAATTTTATCTTCTTTCAGATTTAACGATATGCATGAGTAATTAGTCAAACATTTTTAAATAATTATAAATTTCCATCACAATTTTAAAAACAAGTAAGAAAGTCATGCGGCTTAAGGCTCCTATATATACGAGCTGGCGCATCCGACATTTTTTTGCCTTAGGGTTGCCGCATGTACCCAGCGTGATAAACAAACGGCATCCATTGTTTCTACCGTCTTGCTCGTAATTTTACTGAAATAAACTGCAATATGGGAGGTTGTTCAGCAATAAACTGCTGTAAACACTCCAGAAAAGGATACAAAATGTTTAGGTTTCCTTCGGATAATGCAAGAAGGAGAAAATGGGCTGCGAATTGTCGTCCAGATTCTTGGATCCCGGGACTTAATGCACAGCTTTGCATAGTAAGTTTTATTGTTATTCACTTATACTTTTCTTTGCATTTCTGACATTTATAAAGTAAAAAATTTAAAAAAAAGTATTATTTAAATCTAAATATGTATTTTAATAACCATAAATTATTTTAAGAAACGCTTTTTTACTGTGTGTTTGTAGAGTCTTGGCGACGTTTTTTTGGTTCGCCAAAGTTGTCTTGTTTCCGTGTTCTGATAGTATTAGGTCGTTGAAAAAACTTTCCAATTTTAATTGGTACGCTCTTTTTTTTTTTTTTTCCCCTTTCAAATGTTATGAATTATTTAAGAAACAGAAACAGATTACTTGTGTTGCTTATCATTTTTGGTCGATTTTATTTTTAGATAAAAATTTCTTAAAACCACCAGTGAAGCGATAAAATCGCCAAGCGGAAATGCTGTCCTCTTACGAGGCAAAAAAATGGCGGTGATGCGCCGGCCTATTATTTATTTAAGGGGCTCTAATGCGGCTCGCATACATTATAAACTTTTTCCAAGTGTAACTTACATGTTAACCTTTATATAGTTTAATATTCAATATATTTCACTTCCGAACATTGCGCCTTAATTTACATTTTGTTTTAATTAGAATGGAAGAAATGTTTCAAACTTTTCGTATATTCCATAAATACGCCAGAAAATTTTTGTGGGGCTTCATAAACCAATCGAATACATAAATAAAACCTTTTTTAAAAAAGAAAATAGTTTTGTGTACCTTACATCGCATAGCATTGTTACAATGCATTATAAACTTTTGTGAGTCTGTGTGCACCATTCAGTTGCGCTATTTTTACTAATTTTTATAGACAACATGGCACAGTAAACTTGAATTTCATGCAAGAAAACTGAAAATCTGAATGTATAGAACAAACACTTCATCTCCAATCATTCAATTCAAAAACTGCTACTTTAACTATTTTCTATTCCTGATACTTTTATTTTCCTAAAATACAAGAAAACAGAAAATCTGGGGCTATGAAGCACCCGACAATTCATTTCCAATCATTTAATTCCAGAACTAATTGCTTACCTATTTTCTGCCATTCCTGATACTCTTATTTCCATAGAACAAAAAATCTGAAAATCTGGAGATGAGAAGCACCGAACACTTCAACTAATCTCTAGGTATGAAAATACCATAGATATAGTCTATATATATAAAAGAACACTTCCTGAGTGAGTTAGTGAGTGAGGGGGTGATCTATCAACGCAGACCAAACCCCTGGACCTAGAAGCATGAAATTTTGTGACAATGTTCTTTCTATGACGTAGGCATCCACTAAGAAGCGATTTTACAAAATTCGCCCCCCAAGGGGGGGAGGGGGGGCAAAACGTGATTTCACAAAATCCTTCATATCTCAAACAAAAAAACAGATATCCGTAAAATTTTTGCTTTAAAATATAGCTAATACAATTGTCAAAAAACCAATTTCTGGAATTTTCAAAATTCGGTCCCCAAGGGGGGCGGGGGGGCAAAACGTGATTTCACATGCGTAAAAACGTGATTTCGCATAATCCTATATATCTCAAACAAAAAAATAGATATGCGTGAAGTTTTTGCTCTAAAATATAGCTAATGCAAATATCTAAAAACCAATTTCTGGAATTTTAGAAATTCAGCCCCCAGGTGGGGCAGCAGGGGGGGGAGAGGGGGGGGGCAAAAATTAAAAGAGAGTTAGATCGTTCAAAATTGGTATATAGCGGTTTTCGATACCTACAAATCGATTTCGGATATTTTCGAATTTGTAAAATTATTAGGAGGGGCGGGAAGGGGGGGGGCTATGGGGCAAAACCAAATAGAAATACAGTTAGGCCGTTCAAAATTGGTACAGATAGATTTTAGAGGCCTGCAAGTCGAATGGGGATTTTTTCGAAAGTGTAAAGTTATTAGGAGGGCCGGGAAAGGGGGAGGGGAGAGGGGGGGGGGGCAAAAAAATAAAAATAGAGTTAGATCGTTCAAAATTGGTATATAGATGTTTTCGATACTTACAAATCGATTGCGGATACTTTCGAATTTTTAAAATTATTAGGTAGGGCGGGAAGGGGGGGGCTGTGGTCAAAAACAAATAGAAATACTGTTAGGCCGTTCAAAATCGGTACAGATAGATTTTAGAGGCCTGCAAGTCGAATGAGGATTTTTTCGAAAGTGTAAAGTTATTAGGAGGGCCGGGAAGGGGGGGCAGAGGGGCAAAAAAAAAAGAAAATAGAGTTAGATCATTCAAAATTGGTACATAGAGGTTTCCAATACCTACAAATCGATTGCGGATATTTTCGAATTTTTAAAATTATTGGGAGGGCGGGAAGGGGGGGGGGGAGTAGAGCGGTAAAAAAATAAAAATAGAGATATATCGTTCAAAACTGGTGCATAGAGGTTTTTGATACTTACAAATCGATTGCGGATATTTTCAAATTTGTAAAATTATTAGGATATACAGGAGGGGGGGGGCGATGTGGGAAAATAATAGAAATAAGAGTTAGAGCATTTTGGAAATTTTTTCCGAAGGCAGTGAGAACCCGGTGCGACATTTTTCCTACTCAGATTTTGTTTCTCTTTTTTTTCATGTGATAAAAATTAATGCAATTTTGAGAATTCATTATAGTGATTCATTTAAAAATAGGGACCAGCGAAGCGGGCGTTGCCTGCTAGTAATATATATAGATCTATCATCCCCATGTTATCGAGCAAAAAATTTTGATGCCAAAAAAAAGTTCTAAAATCAGCCATTAGAGAGTATTGAAAAAAAGAATTAAAAGAAAAATGAATTTGAAACTGTACCTGGAGTTTTTCATTCACCTTTAGTAAATAAATTATTCATACATTTTATTTACTAAATTATCCGTGTGTATTCCTGTGTGTGATTTATTCGGGAAAAGGCAGTCATTAGAGTGACTTTTCCGGAAAAAAAAGGTATCACTTTTTCCCTCTCGCTGATCAGTCTATGTCTTATTACTATATCTATGGAAAATACACCCTTCATTCAAATTCAAAAATTTTTATTTCTCTATATTCTATCATTCCTAGTACTTTTACTTCTTTATACAAGAAAACTGAAAATATAGAAGCATAAATCACCCAACACTTCATCTCCAAATATTTAATTCGACAAATGTAAAGCTAACTTTATAAATCTCGAACTTGAATTAAATTAAAAACGATTTTTCTATAAAATCTGTAGTGTCAGGTGAGGTAAAGTGGGTATATTGGGTAAAGTAAGTATACTTTAAAAAAAAAAAATAAAAAAAAAAAATAAAAACTACATATTTAAAATGTTACAATATTTTAGATTTTTTTTCATTTTGTTTTGTATTTATTAAAGGGACACAAAGTATTTCTGCTATAAAATGAAACAGTGGCAACATAAAAATTATTGTTTTTAATTAAAATTGTTGTTCTGTGTACAACATATGGCATATGTTACTCTTCCAAACGCCTCTTTTCCTCTTTTTTATAGCAAAATTTTAATATATATATATATATATATATATATTTTTTTTAATAATAAGCATAGAATATTTAAGAACAGATATTCACCTGAAGTTAAATTAAATTTGTTGTATTTCGTATTCTGTGGTGTAAAGTGGGTATAGCATTAGACTTAACTATATGACTTAACATTCTCAGGAAAACTGTCATTATGAGAAAAAGGAAGTGGATGAAAAGATTTGACTTTTTTTTTTTTTTTTTTTTTTTTCATATAAACAGATATGTATGCAACAGCTCATAAGAAAAATACTAATACTGCATATTATTCGGAATATTTACATTAAAAATTAATTTAGAATACTGGAGAGTGAGAAAATGACAGTTATATATTTTTTTTAATAACCAAATATTTATATTTTAATTTTCTTAATAACCTATTATCTCTATTTTCAATTTCGATTTTTAAAAATATGGAGAATCTATTTTGATAATCACAAAACGACTGAGTTTTTTTAGAAACTGGCATTTATTTATTCTAAAATATTTTTAATATATCAAAAGAATTTTTGGTTATGTACTAGTGCTGCTTTCCCGCCACCACAGTATTTAGCTTTCACATTACACTTGTGGCAACTAGAAATTTTTTACCTTATGAAGAATCATGCTTAAAAATTTATCACAAAACAATGACTGCGTGTTTCTGTAATTTATTGTGTTTGCTTAGTTATTTCATTTTTATGCACCAGTTTTTAGAGCATATTAATGAAAAATTTTAATAATCTCTCATGCGTAATTTATTTAAATTCATCATGAAATTAATAGGGAACATCTTATATTAAACTTTCACGAATATTTACGGGAGTTAGAATGAGGGAAGACAGGCAGACAGTCGGAGAGTCAGACAGACAGAAAGACATACATTTATCCTAACAGAATTCACAATTACTTAAACATTGCCGGAAAGTGCTAAAAACCATTAATAAAACTGAAATTAATAAAACTGAATCTCCATTTTCAGTAATTTCCGTTTATAGCCCTCAATTTATGCGAATCTTTTTGATGTCCCTCTAAATCATAATGCTAATAATACTATATTTATAGAAAATATTTTTTCTTGCGCATATGATTAATAAATGTCAATTTCATTATAATCTGTGCAAAATAAAGGTACTAAAATGCTGTTTAAAAAATATATCTCATAGAACACAATGCTTTGAAATTGTTTCGGATGTACCTATACACAAACCAGAGGTAGTGTTTACTCCATTTTCAATAGAAGATATTGCTTAGTAAACATAAATAATATATATAAATTTCAAAGAATTTCATGAATATTTACGGAAGTTAAATCGCGGACTCTCAGATGCAGAGTCAGACGGACAAAAAGACGGGTTAATACAACTCATAATCCCTCTTAAACTTAGAAAGAGTTAAAAATCCTTAATAAAATCAAAAATGCAATTCCAGCTATTTCTGGATGCATCCCTTAAAGTACCTGAATATTTTTGTGTGGCCCTGTAAATCTTGATATTAATCATACTTTACCTTATAGAAAACATTTTTTTGCGTTTAAGTATAATTAATGCCAATTTCATTGTGATTTTTGCAAAATAAGGTATTAAAATGTGGTTTATAGAAATACCTCCCATAGAACTAAATGCTTTGGAATTCTTTCAGTGTCCCTGTATATAAACCAATGGTGATATTTCCTTTATTTTCAATAGAGAACATCCCATAGTGAACTTGAATAACCTATATCAGTTTCAAAGAATTCTATAAATATTTACGAGAGTTGGAGCACGGACAGATGGACAGACACACAAACCGAAGTCATAAACATTTTCAGAAAATGTTAAAAACACTTTCCAAATTTGTCGGAAATTTTTTTAACGCTTTCCAAAAAATTTACCAGCAATATTTCTCATTTTTTACTAATTCCTCACATTACATCACTGACTCACTTTACCCCATACCATAGGGTAAAGTGGGTATAAATTTTAGTCTATTTTAAGTAGTTATTATTTATTTATTTTTAAATATTGAATCAAAAATTCAAGCGCAATGTATTCTGAACACTTGTAATGAATATATGCAACAAAAAATTACTATATTTTTTCAAATATTATATAAATTTTTTACCATTGATTTTCAAAAATGGTGTTTTCATACCCATATTACCCCCATCTGCCCCTAATTTTCAATTGGAAGAACGTTAGATTAATATCACACAGGAAAATAGTATTTGATTAGAAAATATCACGCATGATCAAACTTAAATTTAATTAAATATTTTTTCTTTGTCATAAATCCCCCCCCATCCTCCCCCCCCCCCCCCAAAAAAAAAAAGGAAAGCACCCAAATATGGTTTTCGGAAATACACTTCAGATCGATTTTTGGAATAGAGTCATAATCTCTATTTGCAGCCTATTTTTAACGTTTGTTAAAATCGGTTAAACATTCACGATTTTAAAATGTGTTTTATAATCTAACTTAACATAAATGTGAAGATTACTAGCTCGTAGATTTACCTAACATGATTTAAAAGATCAAAGATTGTCTATTTTTTGGAAGCTACAGTGACAACATCAGACATATAGACAAATAAAAACTTCATGTATAGCAGTCTTCTTCTTTCGTCGAAGATTATAAACTGTTAATTTACCTATTTTTTGTTATTACTAGCACTTTTAACTATTTGTTTCCAAACATCAGCCAAAAACTCATAAGCTAAAATGTTAAAAGACAATTTCAATTATTTTGTTTAAGAATGCCACTTTGAATAAAACTTTTAACAATCCGTGAGTTTTTTACATCATTGAATTTAGTACATATTTTAAACAAGTTTTCCAAAATCAAAGAAGGGAAACAAATTTAATTTCATTCTATCGGGAATCAGCTTAAAAAGCGTTTCCAGTAACGATCTTTTTTGCTTAAGAAAAACAGGATTTTAAAACGAAACTTTTACGTTCTAATGATTTTATCATGTCATCGAACTTTTTCGAAAGTCGTAAAAGAAAGAGACAATTTTAAAAAGAATATTTATTTTACATGATCAGTTGTACAATATTTGAAACTTAGACAATAAATTTTTGCTAAATCGGATACTAATGTATGAATGTATGTTATTTTTTCCTCCAATATTAAATTTTCTTCATTTTTGAGCTAATGTTTCTTTTCATCTTAAAGGAAAATATATTTCAAGTCAATAAAATTTTATTTTCTACAGTTACAGTTAGTTTTTTTTTTTTTTTTTTTTTTTTTTTTTTTTCTTAAAGTATTAATAATGTCTCTAAAAGCAATTTCAAAAATTCTCAAGATCAAATTCAAACTGGTGTGTTGCGGCTATCATACAAGTGTAACTCTAAAATTTTGACACTAACAAACGACGGACACTAAAAAGTAATTATTGGTTAAATCCATAACTTTGTATTTTTTATGACCACAGACGATAATTTGTGGCAAAAATTTGCAGTTTGCAATCCGCGATTGTAATGAAATGCTCTCCCTCTGGTGGACTAAGGTGAAATTGTAATTAACATGCTTTAATTCAGCTTTCATTAAGTCGCCATTGCTTACCGATGTTTAGTTTCACATATATTTATTGAATGAAAGTGAATAAATCCGGTAAAAAAGATATCACATACTGTTGTGTGCTCCAGTGTAACTCCAAAGGATCAAGAAATCCAGAATTAAGCTTCCATTTATTTCCAAATGACAAATTTAAAATTTCAGTTGCTTCGGCTAATGGAAGTAAAGAATTAATCAGATGATTTGAAACTAATATTTGTTCAACTTCAGTTAAAAATCTACTTCCGATCTAACTTTGAATAAACTGAAATATTTTTTTCCAAAAGCAATCAATTTTCCATGATGTAATGGCGGAGAAATTATAATACGAATATTAAGTAGAATAACAAAAAGAACAATAATAAATACACGTGGCTATAATATTTACTAACAACAAAAGCTGAAAAAGCGCCATCT
Source organism: Salticus scenicus (assembly GCA_963930645.1). Taxonomy (NCBI): domain Eukaryota; kingdom Metazoa; phylum Arthropoda; class Arachnida; order Araneae; family Salticidae; genus Salticus; species Salticus scenicus. Next base: position 193,657,699 of record OZ005653.1, read on the forward strand.
ATCGATCATTACAAACGCGGATTTAGCTTTCATGAAATAAATTTTGAGAAAAAAAAAACATGGAGTTGACGCGAGAACATTACCGTTCATTTTTTTTTTTTTTTTTTTTTTTTTTTTTTTTTTTTTTATGATTTTAAAATGGGAATAAATCAAGAAGAATAATTTTAATGCCTACGATTAGTATATGGAAATGAACTTCATCGCATGCCACTGTATTCAGATGGCATGGTGTAGTGAATTTCATAGAGCTCGAAATTCTCTTTTGGATGAAGCACAGAAAGGAAAACCTTTGTCTGCTGTAGTTACAGAAAATGTGTATCAGTGATAATAGCTGCGTTTACTACATGATATAGAAGGAACTTAACATTGGATTCACAGCTATACATATAATTATTCAGGAAGAACAACCTATGAATAATATTATATTTTTTAAAAAATAAAGAACATGCTTTTATTGAAATGTGAACTAAAAAGCACAAAATATCTATATTTATAGTATGAAAATGCAGGGTAAAAAAAATCGTGTGAGTGACACACCATAATATTTACATCTTTAATAAAAAAAATTAATTGATTAATTGTTGCCACTCAGCGTTATACAAATACGGCCAAATCCTGTGCCACATACAATAGAGTTTAATATATAGAGAGATTTTTTTGTTTGCCCCTAATGGGATAAGAACCTGGAAACACTCGTATGTAGTATTGTCATCGACTATGTCGTGTGCTAAATTTCAGGATAATAGAACGAACAGAAATGGTCGAAAATTGAATTCCAAGATTCCGTTACATACAATAATAGTTCCATCAAATCAAGTTAATAAAAGCATGTTAAAAATAACGTAATGAAGGAATGAGAAATAAATAATTTAGAATTAAACAAAAACCATTTTTAAAAAATCTCCCCTGACCAGGCTCGAACGTTAGACCTTGTTCATAGCCCGGAACTTTACCTCACAGCCGCGGCGTTCCCGTAGGGAAAGTCTTTTTTACATATAGATTTTTTGTTTACTGCCAGAGCGGTTACAAACATACATACAGGTGAAGCTAATAAAAGCGTGTTAACAAAAACAGCTTGCCGTTGGGACATGGGTGTTGCATCTACCTCCCATATATTACCCACTTCATAGATGTTTGACGTTTGTTCTTCCTTCAGAATTTGCAGTACAATAAGTTTACCATCACTGCTCTGCCTTTACCGCCATCATACGCCACATCAATGGAGGGTGATAAAATTTTCCCTCCGAAGAACCGGCGTGTCATCAGAGATTGAATGATGAAAAAATAAATAAATTTTTTGTAGTATCTACGAATTATTTATTTTAAAAAATACCTCATTGAAAATTCACAAAATTATAAAATTTGTGGCCATTCTAGTATCAAGCTATATGGATTTGAGTAAAATGTTAATTATCGAATAAATCATCAAATATAAAGTTTCTATGTGAACAGTACAGTGGTGAATATTGGTAATATTTTCAAGCTTATTTTTATTTTTATAATTAATAGATAAATTAATACTTATAAAATTACAAAGAAAACAATAAAGTAATATTAAAATTTTATATCTTTACAGGTGCTGTGTTGATGTGTATGTTGAGGCTCATTGTCAACACAGAGAAACGAGGCCTGAATATAATATTTGCAGATGAGGGTCTTTCAAGCATACTTTTTCAGACAGTCGGAAGATGGAATTTTCTATAAGATGCTGATAAGTCGAAGCTAAAACTTAAATTTGTATTTAATTAATACTTTTATGTATATAATTTAATTCAATAACAGCTAGAAATTATAATAATAATGATAACACTATTAAACACTATCCTAAAATTTATTTCTTCCATTATAAGTAACTGTTTCTATCGATTTTAAAGCAAAGAATAACTGAAAACTCAGGCTTCGTTAAATATTTTTATCATGAAAAACAAATAGTTATTTATTGGTGTTAATATTTGCCCTTAAATAACATTAATGAATAAAATTAATAACCCTTCTCGCTAAAGGAATCTTTTTCTTTAATGAATTGTAACTTAAGTAAATATCTATAATTGGAATAATCTTTTTTATGCTAGCACAATCTTAATTTAAACAACGCTCTTTCGATTTTCATCTTTATCATGCATGATTTATTGTTGCCATGGCACTCCATAAAATAAAAATATAATAAAAGCATAAAAAGAAAACATTTCTTTTGATAATAACTCTTATCCTTGTTATAACTGATTAAAAACATACTTGTTTTCTATGCCAATTAAATTAATTAAAGATTTTCTTAAAAAAGTATTTTATTTCTTTTAACTAATTCTTTGCTTCATTTGCAATGCTCAGAAAGTAAATTATTATTATTCTACCAATTAACTAAACATTTACATAACAAGAAATCTTATCTTATAGAAAGAGGTTCTTTATTGTTTTTTTTATTTTTTTATTTCCCTCATGCATTATTTTAATAATTAGCTTTAGTTTCTATTTAAATATTTATTAATATTAAAGCTATCAGATATAAGTTGAAGGTACGTAATTTTAAAATTCAAAATTTTCCTATGAAATGCATTCTAGTAGTTTTCTATTTTCTTTTTTATTATTTATCTATTTTAGAATCTAAATTTAAAACTAAATTTGGTCTTTCACTTGTATAGGTGAATAAAACACTCAATTATATATCTTGTTATCATTGTTAACAAAATTGGTCCGCTTCGCTAGTCACTAGATTAAAAAAAAAAAAAAAAAAATTCCATCAATATTTTTGTATATCCCTCTATAAATAAAAACTAAAAAAAAAAAATCCACTGAAATCTCTCAAAATCACGTTTCGGGCGACTACATATAATTTTGTACCCTGAGGTTTCTCTAAATTATCCTGCTACCGCTGATTTTATTTTGCCGCCCAACCGCTTCAGGCAGTTGGCGCTGCTGTAGGCAGACATTTTTTTAGCAGTACGTTTGTTTCGTGTATCTTGTACTCCCTTTGGGTTTTGAACGGAGATTTGTAATTAGATATGCAGGTTCTCTTTCAGCAATTCTACTATTAACTGTAAGTAATCCATAAATACTGTTTAATACTTCTACGACAGAAATCATAAAAATAACGCAATGTAAAATAATTTAACTTCAATTATTCCAAAGACTAAAAATACACTCTTTTTTAAAGTCACAGATTATGATTGGCAAATCCACTTATTCGAGTGACAAGCAGTTCACTTATTTTTTATTTTCCACATATGCCTTGATGAGATATTCTGATAATGTTATTTGATATTTTCTAGAACGCACTTAACTACCTTGTTGTTAATTTGCATGTAAACTTTATTTATTTACAACTTCAAAGAAAAATTTGATAAAATAATTGGTATCCCAGTCACCCAGTTTAATATTAGAATCAAAGAACTGGCTAAATTCAGATGAATCCTTTATCATTTTATAAAAGAAATCTGTAAATCTATCGAATTACTTCTGTAATAATAATACCACGGATATGGGAAAATAACTTCTAATCTTACAGAAAAATATTAAATAATTTTTAACCCCCGGCAAAAAAAAAGGAAGGTGTTGAAAGTTTGAAGTCTTTGTCTATATGTCTGTCTGTGACACAGTACCTTTCAAACGAATACAACGATTTCAGTACGGTCTTTATTATTATTGTTGCTGTTGTTGTTAATTTCGTTGCTGTTTTTATTAGACCACTGATTTAATCGGGATGATTCTTAGCTAAACTTGATGAAAATCTGCTTAATACTTTTTTTAAAAAATTAATTAATATATGTTCTCTTCGGAACATTTTGCATTAATATTTTAAAATTTACGAGCAGGGAATTGTACAACTTTCAAATAAAACTTAAAAACTGGCAATTTTCCAACTTCCAAGTTTTATTAAATTACTAGATAAGTGACGTGTTTTTTGGATTGGACTATAGGTGTTTTTTTTTTTTTTTTTTTTTTTTAACCACATGTTATAAATAGATTTTGAAAAAAAAAAAAAAAAAAGTTAAAACTTAGCTATATACAGGGTGTCACGTAAATAGCACCCAAACTCTGCAGAACCAAATTTCTCGTTGGGGGTACATAAAAAATTCCCAAAGTACCTGTATGACTCATAGTTTACGAAAAAAACACGAAAAATAAAATATGACGTCACAGTCGTGCAAGGAAAAAGCACTTTATTTGACACATCTACAACAGTATTTGCAAATATTTATAAAGGCAAATGTTCAAAGTGCCCTCCGTGCATATCGAAGATATGCAAATACTGCTGTTGATGTGTCCAATACGGTGTTTTTTCCTTGTACCGACTGTGACGTCATACTTTGTTTTTCGTATTTTTCTCATATACTATGGATCGTACAGACACAGTTCTTTGGACATTTTTTTATGTATTTCCAACGAGGAATCTGGCTGCGCAGAGTTTGGGCGTTGTTTATGAGACACACTGTATAGTGATTAGGAATTCATAATTCGAAAATCTCTAAAATCAGTTGAAAATTAAAGATTTTATAGCGATTTTTAAAATCTATTAAAATATGATTTTTTTTTTTTTTTTTTTTTTTTTTTTCAGGTCACTTTACAACAGTATTCAAAAACTTGTGAGCTGGCAATCTTCTAACTTCCAGATAAGTATTTTTTCATAATATTATTATTAGAGTATTAACCCTTTTGCTACCAGTTTTTTCCTTTCCAAAAATAAAGTAAATTAGGGCTTTAGTAGGTCGAATAAAATAGAAATAGCAACAGTCTGTCAAAATAAAAACAGAAATTAAAACAATTGTAGAAGTGGGACATATATGTTCCACTGGTCTTTCTAGATGACACATATGTCCCAGTGGAGTTGAGGTGACGAAAAATGACAGTGAAAATGATGTGACAATGAAAATTTCAGTTCCCCAGTCCTAAATTAATTTTTAAATACTTTTGATACAATTTTGTTGTAAGACACCTATTCGACATCATTGATGAATTTCTATGTACGGTACATTGAAAAACAATTTTTGCAGAGTGCAACTTTACACATGTCGCAAACAGTTGTTGTTCGGGTTTCTTTATTTTGTTTGGCACAGCGGGCACATCTTCTTCGTGTTGGTCCTTCCAACGGCACATTATCTCTAATATTCAAAATCAGTTTTGTTGCATTTGACGGTCGACCTTCTAACTCCACTTGGGCATATATGTCCCAGTGGAACTTTTAACTGGTTGGTAAAATTTTTAACTGATTTCGCAAAAATTAAAATTTGGTTAAAAATAACTATTATGAGTAATTTCAAGCGATCCAAATGTTGTATTTTGAAGTTAATATGTTTGTTACTAGAAAAGTTTTATCAAGATTGATACGTTTCAAGGAATGTTGCGTGTGAAAGTTGTCTGGATAATTTTAAATGAACTTTTGAATTTAATAACAGATTTGAATTCTATTTAAATGTAGGCACAATAAGTGAACGAGGGTTCAGGGGATGGTAGCCTCCCCCCCCCCCCTTCACCCCACATAGAAATATTTGTCAAATAAAGTTTTCCAAAGCCTAATTTGCATTGTTTGAATATAGGTTTACATAACAGTACTTATTACCTTACCTTTAATCTCCAATATGTATTTATAGTATTAAGTTTCAGGGTAAGAGAAAGTCGTATGAGTGACACACCAGATTATCAAAATTCCTAAGATTTATCTTCAATAGATGAACATTAGAAATTATTTTGAAAAAAAAAAAAGGAAAAACATAAAAGGAAAAAAATTAGAATTGTTAAGATGTTTTTATTTTTCCTTTCCTTTTCATATTTCTTATTTTTGCAGTATAAAATATTTAATTTTATATAGTATGTACAAAATACCAGTTTTTATAATGAAATTTTAAATAGCATCAATATCTCACTTTCAATCCTTATTTATTTTATTGTATTTTGTTTATTTTGCATGGTTTTTGCTATATTTTCTACAACAATAACCTGAAATCTTACTTAACAAGCTATACCGGAATAATTACTTATGCATTTTTCTATGTGAGGGACTATAGATTGATTTTTTTTTTTTAATTGTTTGCGACAAACTTAAATGTTTTAAAATATTTCACCATGCTAATCGTCTTATTTGGACTGCCTCCTAAAATTTTACCCCCCCCCCCCGGAAAGAAAAAAAAAAAAAAAAAACTGGTTTTTCAAAAAAATTTCCTTTATTTCTCTCTTTGAAAATTCATTATTGTTTAATAAATAATTTTAATCTTTTAAATTTTTAAATTATTATCTAAGGTCAAATAAATTTCAGGCTTCTAACCCCTATAGTTAACAAAATAGGAAACAAAATCAATAAAAATATGCTAAATTTGGATTTTATAGAAATATTCTGGTGTTTCTAAGAACATAAAAATGCTAAAATCAATAACATATTTATTTCCTCAAATCATTATTTTTATCAAAAAAAAAAAAAAAAAAAAAGACAACTAAGACAAAATATTTTTTATGAACATATAAATGAAAAAAATCGATATAATGAGACAAATTTAAGAACTATTTCTTTCAATCAAACAATTATCTATTATTTTTATGTCGTATTATTCAATTAATGAATAAAGAAAACTACAAGACAAAAAAATTCAACTGCAACACAAACCGAAATTGCTTGTCCTGTTTCATATTATTATTTATTTTATTTTATTTTATTTTTTTACCATATTATTTTAACAAGAAATTGTATTATTGAATGATATCGAATCAAAAAGATTTCCTTTCTTCCATTTTGATTTCTTGTCAATATATTTTTGTATATATATATAAGGGAAAAAATGAGAATAATTTACCATCAGTTATCATTGGATTTTGTTAATGTCAGCAAATATAAATAAATTATTGTACAAGTTCTTTTATAATATCAGAATTCAAACAATAATGATTTTTCCTTCTTTTGTTTCATAAAAAATGGCATGCATATTTTTATTTGCACATGTATGTGTTTGTGTGTATGTGTGTGTAAGTGCTTGTGAGAGTGAGAATGTTTTAACATCAAGTTTCAAAACTTTTGAAAAATAAATAATAATATAATATATCTAATAATAATAATATGATATGATATATATAAATATAAAATGTCAAATTATTTTTGTCCTTTGACAATAGAAATGATTTAAATAATAAAAATTGCATTTACACCTTTCTCTGTTAAAACTTTTGAGTTTGAAAATTTGTTTTATAATCTGTATATATATAAAAATTACGTGTCACGATGTTTGTCCGCGATAAACTCCTAAACTAAGGAACCGATTTTAATGAAATTTTGCACACTCTGTGCAGTTTGGTCCAACTTGAGAGATAGGATAGTTTTTATCTCAATTTATTGTCACAATATTGTTTTATTGCAATTATTTGTTAATTATAGACCTTTGTTACAGTTGCTCCAAAATATCTGTGAGTTCCATAAGTTTAATTGTTGCCAAAAAGAAAAAATACGAGTTCATTTTCTTTCGACATAAAAGTAAATACATTTAATCAAACGTGAACGTTAAAAAATTATAAAAAGTTAAATTATACATCTCACGAAAATTGACGCCATAATCAATTTAAAGATTTTATTCGCATTGATAAAGTATGTAGTTATACTACACAAGCGAAGTGTGACGTCACTGACCGTCTGTGAAATCAAGAAAAAGATTTCTTATGTTAATCGCCCATTGTATTTTTTTGTAAAAAATTATTAAAAAACGAGGAAAATTATTTCCGGATTTTAATACCCATATTTTTGTATAGATATGTATTATTTATCATGTGCATACGTTAGATTGAGTTATTTTGCTGTCAAATTGACAAAATTTTAATTTTAAATTTCAAAACTCTGACGTCCTTGGAGTTTTTCGTATTTGGCGATTAAAAACGTAACACGAAAATATACAAGCTAGATGTATATTTTTGTAATATGTATTGTGGGAAATATTGTTTCATATTATTCATTACTCTCTTAATATAAGTTGTTAAAATAACCATGATTTTTGAAAGGAATTAGTTGTGTGCGCCAGGTAATTTGGCGATATTATTTTTTTTTCCGCCAAGGATGATAGATATGAAATTTATTCCGCTGCAACATGTTAATATCTTATATCAGATACATTATGTATATACTACAATTTATTTCACGTGACACGTGTGTTAAAAATTTATTTACGACATAACCTTGCTTTTTCAATTTTTGTTGCATTATTCTAATCTGTATCACTTCGTTTTCTTTAAGAAATTTGTGATCTATACATAACGTTCTAAATAAAAAGTAATCATTTCAATATTTTAAAACATATTTAAAAGTCTGTTTTATTTAACATTAAATTTTAAAACTTTATTTAAAACTTATTTAAAAGTCTGGAAGAGTTTAAGTCTGTTTATTTGTCTTGTAACGCTAATCTATATGATCGATGTTCGAAACTTTAACTAATTATTTCTCTTATTTTTCTTTACTTTTTCTTTAATAACTTACCAATTTAACGTTCCTGATTAAATTTGTGATTTATATATGTATTTTGCATTAAATTTTGACTCATATTTATTGCTGAAAATGCGATCTTAAAATCTTGCAATTTTCTTATCTTAATCCTCAATGCTTTCCTTCTTGATTAACTTGAATTTACTATTAAAATTTTAACATACTCAGAATCTTCTCACCACTTCATTAAAATATATTAATCTTTTCAGTAATATATTAATCAGTATATCCCCACAACGATAGTTGGCGATTTTTTGTTGGCGATTATGGCTAAATCATAAATCTATAAATCATAAATCGTAAATGATAATCTAAAAAACAAAACATAAAATATTAAAATAAAACATAAAAACATAAAAACTCAAAAACATAAAATAATAAATCCAAAATAAACAGCATATAGGATGCCATATTATATCACAAACAGTCCAGAGCCACATCGTTATCGTTCAAAACGGCGCCAAAGAAAAATCGCCAAATTCAGCTGTGGGGATATACTGAAGTTATAATTATCCGAATATAATTACTGAAGTTATATTATAAGTTATAGTTGTGGGTAACAATTATAGTATTTCCCCACAGCTGGATTTGGCGATTATGGCTAAATCATAAATCTAAAAATCATAAATGATAAAATCATAAGCTAAATCATAAATCTAAAATAAAAGCATGCAGGTTACCATATTTTACTGCAAAGAATCCAGAACGACTTCGTTATCGTTCAAAAAGGCGCCAAAAAAAATCGCTAAATCCAGTTGTGGGGAAATACTATATACCTTATCAAATTATCAACGAATTACTTAGCCGCAGCAACGCGTGGCCGGGTCTGCTAGTATTCCTATAAATTAGTTTTATGATATCATTAAAAGGATTTTTCATAAATTTTATTTTAAAGATAAATTAAATATCCCTGGGAGTTTATTTTTCAATTTATGTCGTTTTTATTTAATAATAATTATATAATATTTCAACAGTCACATGGTATTGGTATGAGAACTGATTCTAGTGCCTCAAATTTTTTCTTTCTCTTTTTTTTTTTTTTTATTATAATTTTACTGTTATTCATAATATTAGTTAGAATGTTTCCCGTTCCATAGATTATTCGATTGTTTTCAATACAAATTTCTGATTTAAGTAATATTTCAAATTTAATATGTTTTAAAATTAAAAATCTAATGCAAATAATTTTGAAGCTTATTTTTTAGCTATTTCTTTCCTTTAAAAAAATGATATTTTGCATACAAATTTATATGATTGATTAAATTTTAACTTCGGCAGTAACTGTATACCGTACTAGTTTACTAATTTGAATCATAATATCTACATAAATATTGAAATTAATCAACAGTTACTAATTAAATGTTTATATAATTCAAATTTTAATTGTAGTAAACAATTTTATAATTTTCAAGCATTTTTATTTTACAAGCGTTTATATCTTTTGATGTTTCTTTTACATTACAGAAGAAAAATAAATTATTTTCTTCGTGACAGCTCCACAGCTTATGAACTAGGTTTTATATGATGGTCCTTGTAGATGTCCTGTTTGATGTTAACAACTCAAAGCCAAGTAATTTGGACGGTTGTTTTACTGAAGGGTAGATGTACTATATTACGTAATTCCGAACTGGAATTGAATTGGGCATCCCTGGACCCAGAAAAAGCCTTAGGTGTCTAGAGTTTTGATGTTTATTGAAGTTCTCAACCTCGAACTACACTGAATACTTAAGTTTCAACTTATGCTGTTAGCGAGTAACTTTTTTCTGCCAAATAAGTACAGATCCCTAACAGCACAAAATGTTCCAGAAACGTAACAATTATATAATATCGAAACATTGTATATTTCAGAAATGTTTCGAAACGTTCAGTATGCTTTCCGATTAGTTTCAAAAACGTAGAAATATCCACGATCGCAACAGAAAATCAGATACGTAACAGAAACATTTCAATCACCTAACATATAGAACAACGAAAAGGGGCGAATGTTTTAGAAAGGTATCAAAAAGCATACTTAAGTATGTTACGTTTTTGAAAGATTGTAAGCTTTTTACAACATAACTGAAACATTCTGTGCTGTATGGGATGGGTGTATGTTCTTGCTTGCATGTCACTTTATCTGATTATAATTTCTATTCAAAAAATTAAAAATGAAATTTCATTAGTTAATAATTTTTGTTATAATTAAATTGAAATTTTTGCTTATTTTAAAGTTTGAATTATTATCAGGTTGTCAAAAATGAAACTTGTAGTTAATAATATTGCTACCGTTAACAGCTTATTATTTTACATTGGCTTAATATGTTACCATTCCGCTTTTTTTTTTTATTATTACACATTTGTAAGCTCTAAAAAGTATTAAAATCTATTTTTTTAAATTAATTTTGTTGAAAATGAAATTTTGAGAAATTCACAGTATTATGTAATATGAGTTCTTACGAGGAACTACGGCCTCGCAGATCATGTATGTAAAGCATTAATAATGTATTTGATTCTAGTGTTACTACACAGCAGACCGTATCAAATTGATCCCACAAATTTCATACAGATTACTTTGAGTTCACAATTGAACTACGCAGTCGCCCAGAATCAAAGGTCAATAATGATGAACTAAAGATCACCATTGATACTGACTCCTCTCAGAGTGCCTACGAATTGTCGTTGATGTTTGGTGTTTGCAAAAAAGAAATATTAACTCATTTAGGTTCAAACCAGTAAAGTGAAAATGTTTTATGAGTGGGTTCCACATGAACTGGATGAAAAACAGAAACAAAAGCATTTGGAAGCTTGTTTGGTTTTGCCTTCTTGTCACAAATCTGATCTATTTTTGAATTTAATTGCCACTTGCAAGGAGATATGGATCCAATATGTCAATTGTACAGTGGTTAAACAAAGATAAATCACAAAACACTCATCGTAATATTCATCAAAAGAAGTTGATGGTGAGTGTTTGGTGGTCTAACGCAGTTGTGATCTATTACGATTTCATGAAACCTGGCACATCGATCATAGTAGAAGTATACCGCAACCAACTGTACGGAATAATGCACAAAAACTTTAAGAAAAACAGCTTAGACTGGTCAACAGATCAACTCCTATGTTGTTGCATAATGACGCTAAACCTTCTTTTCACAAATCTGAAGGAATTGAAGTTGAAACTTCATCATCACCCTCCATACTCTACATACTTAGCCCTCACTGACTACCAATTTTTTTGTAATTTGGACATTTTTTATATAGGAAAACAATTAAATTCCGAATAAGTTGCAAAACTGGCCTTACAGGAATTCACCAACTCTCGTCAGTGAGGGTTTTATATCACTGGCCTGAACAACCTGCCGCTTAAATGACAAAAGTGTATAGATAAAATGAATAAAAATAAAAATAAAATTATATTTATACATAATCAACCAACTTTACTTTTTTTCTGCGAGTTTCCTCTTTGACGACATAATATTTAGGTATATACTTAACACTGTTATATTAAAGCAATATATTTTTGGTTACTATAATTTCAAGCTTGAATAGTTAAGCTTTAAATTATAACAAGCTATTCTTTACTGATAAAAAAAAAAAAAAAAAAAAAAAAAAAGATTAATTATTCTTTTACCGATAAAAGTTTTTTGTATAAAATTATGGAGCATGCTAGCTTGACATATCTTTTAAAACCTGTTGCGATTGCATAATTTCTTTAAATGTTCTGTAATCCCACCTACTGATGAAGATGATATAGCATGTATTGAATTTTTATTAGAATAATTTTCACATTAAATTTAACAATTTTCATCTTGTTCAGTAATTTTGTTATATTTTTTGTACATTTTGCTGTCATTTTTTATATATCGTATTTAAATTAAATTTATATATATATATATATATATAGAGAGAGAGAGAGAGTGAGAGAGAGAGAGGGGGAGAAACAGATATAGTTATTATTACTATTATTATTATAAAGTATGTGAAACAACTTTTTTGACACAAGAAGATTCCTTTGTCAATTTTGAATAACGAAAGCCATTATTAATGTTGAGCTTGAAAAATTACAAAACATTACTAAAAATGAAAGTGCAATTCATCAGAGTTATATTGCGAAAGCTTTTTAAACTATAGCAATATAAAATAATAATTGCAGTTGAAATAAAAAAAGATAAATAAATAAATAAAGACATAAAATGGCCATAGCTGTGATATAAAAAGGTATTAAAAAGGAACTTTGAAAACTGTGAAAGGAATGGAATCCTCTGGGGTGTAATGCTAACATAACGAGAGCTATAAAAACTGTCTTTTAAATATTGATTTACGATGAAGACATTTTTTAATCATTTTAATTGCTAATAAAATATTTTTCACAAAATTAACTGCGTCAGTAATTTTTTTTATTTTCTGCAATAGAAATTTTCATCGATAATTGTTTTCGAAATTTAGATTTATAAAAAAATATGTACATACGTATTACTATTAAAAAAGAAGCGGACCTAAGGTATAATCTCGTGCCTATGTGTTGATAGAAATCTTTTTACCCTTACTGCACTGAGAAAAATATATATATACCGCTTTTATCTAGAACGAGCTTGATTTCCTAGAATTGAGTCATAAACCAAAATTATAGTGACTAAAATTCCCCTCTTGTATTCGCACTTATTTACAGAGATTTTCAAATAAGATTGAAATGATAATATAGGAATACGCTCTTGAATTCCAATAGGGGTTTTTAGAATTTTCTAGCACAGGGAAATAGAATTTATAAAGATGACGTGGAACTATTTTTACTAGAGCTAGAATTCAATTTTTAGATATCAGTCGCTGGATTTTTTTTCAATGTACATACACACTGCAAATGCGTGAAACACTTTTGCAACACTATTAGAACGTAATAGTAAACACTTCTAACCAAAAGTGTTGTGATTGTATTAGGAATGTGTTGTGATTGTGTTGCGCGAGGGAAAAAAAAGTGTTACGGAAGTGTTCACAATTACAAGGACAAGAAATGTGTTCAGATAGTGTTTCGATCAAAATTTAAGATCCCACACATATTCTAAACGCTTTTTAGGACATTTCTAAAACACATTCATCTTTAACGTTGAAACACTTTAGAAACGCTTATTAAATAGAATAGCCTATCCCGTGAAATAATATGCAGACGTTTTCTTAATAATTTGCTCAGCAGTGTGTATTATGGGGTTAGATTCAGAAGGCTGCTAAAGGTGAGAAAACGAAACTAGTATGTTGTTGTAACAGAAACTAGTATCACAAAATTTTCTTCTATATTTTACTATTAAAATTCATGCAGAGCAAATTTTTTATTCGAATAATTATATTTTTTTAATTATCACTTATTAAAATTATTTTTCTATGATGAGTGCAAGCGATTTTTATTTTAGCATGACACTAAATTATGTTTCTTATGCAATTATGTCTGTTCCAGTTATGTTTCTTATGAAGTGTTCTAGCTTAGAACACCAAAAAGTGTTGTTAATTTGAGGACAAAATGTGTTCTTAAATGTGTTATTTTTGTGCGCGTGCGTTTGCAGTGCAGCGTAATGCACCTAAACTTAAAATTAAGATATAAAACATTTAGAATAAAATGCTTAGCAGTCCTCATTACATATTTACCTAAATTTATATGAGGGATTGGTTAGTTGTAGCTTATTGGGTCTGCGCTCGGATACGAACCGTTTGAGCGCTATTGGCCAATGTTTGTTTTGCTTTAAATTAGCGAAGAAGAAAATATTTTTGTTCCTAAAAACTTTAAAATATACGTTTCGTGTCATTTTTGACGCCTATTATGAATATGATATTATTACTTGTCTAAGTTGAATCGTTTAAGTGCTAGGGGCATAAAACGGTTTTGGGTCAAATTAACGAAGATTTAAAAAAAATAATAGTAGTAAAAATTTCAAAATATACGTTTTGCGCATTTTTTGAAGTAGATTACATATGCTATTGAATTTTCTGTAAGTGGAAGAGTTAAGCTGCAAAGCAGTGAAAATGGTTTTGGGTCAAAATAGCACAGGGCAAAATACGGATGTTCCATTCTCTCTTTCTTTTATGGTGGTTAAGAATACTTTTTTTAGTCACTAGAGGGCTCTTCCCCCTGCTTGCTCCGCTCACCAACTCCCGACTTGCTTTGCTTATTATTCCCTGCTGGGCTCTACCTTGCTATTCACTCTTTTGCCTTTCACTGAATAGGAATATTAACAGTGCATAACACAAGACAAAAGCAGAACAATATTATACCTATATATCTCTATATTAAATGTGAAATTGAAATACATAATAGTTAATACCATTTTTTTTTTATGAAATATTACACTAAAAATAAGTACTTTTTTTGGAATAGAAAGAAATTTGCAATATCTAGATCATTTTGCGTTACAGCTTTACTATATGATTCCCTTGGTGACTTTAAAACTTTTGTCACTATTAGATGAGAAATTTTTTTAGTATAATTGCCTGATTGGGAAAAAAAACTAATATCTAAATGTCGTTATCTTTTTGAGAATCAGAATTTTTCCGTTATCTATTATAAGCAAGCGTTTACTTTGGGGATCATTTTTACATTTACATTTGTATTATAAAAAGTTTAAAAAAAGAAAAAATGTAACAGCATTTAGGTTTTGAAATTTGGTATCCAAAATAGCATTGCTTATGATTCGAATTATTTATTCTATTTTAAAATATCATCCTTGTAAGCTCTTACAGCACTGTTTTGCAGGAATGTCAAACAAAAATTTATTTATTTATTTATTTTTATTTTTTTTTTTGAGAAAAAGTTTCTACTACCTAAATATTTTGAAAAAGAGGGGAGGCGGCCTAAATTAATTAAGGTCTGTATAATTTACTGGATTTCTTTTTGTCATTAAAGTGTATTTATCTTTTTTATTTTAAAATATATTTTAAAATACTTCAGATATATTTTGGCATAAAAAAATATTTCATAGTCAAATTCAAACTCATTTACAAAATATAGCATCTTCTAATTTCTCATTGATAAATTTTGCCATAACAGAATTAAATATTTGTATGATACATTTCATATTTCCATTTATTGAAAGAAAAAATGCATCACCTAAAAGTCTTATAGAGAACCGATAACATTTTATTCTTCGTTATTCTAAGAAGTGTGCAGGAGAGAATTAAAAATTGAAACTGTAGGAGATATTTCTAAATAAAAATAATAATAATAAACTTTTTTTCTTTTCAGATATTTTCGAATGTGTAAAATTATTACCCAGCTGTACATAAGAAATATATAGAGAGAGAGTATTATATATTGCCCTAGATTTACAAAAAATATTCAATAATAAAAAATAAAAGCATTAGAAATTTCATTATTCACAAACATAAAGAACACATTAAAAAATATATTTAAAAAAAATTGATAAACAATATAAGAAACTGCTAGTAAGAAATTAAATTTTCTGAAAGTAGAAAAAAAGTGTCTGCAGACGATTAAATACAATTTTTAATTTATTTTTTGTATTAAAAATACCTAAGATAACGATTTGTATATGCAGGCGATAAATTTATTTTTTACCATTGGCATTAATTTTGTTTTATTTTTATTTTTATTTTTATTTATTTATTTTTACGCCATTGATCACATTTTAATTTCCCAATGGAAAATGACGTCATTGTAAAAAATGATGTAATTAGAGAAATTATTTGTTAAATGGCTAACAGAGTACTATTATAAACTAGACGTTAATTAAGATGATAGAAACTTTTAACTACCTGAAATGTCTGCCTTTTAGTATTCGGTACACATTGATACCTCTCGTGATGTGGTGGACTTTGCCCTCCGCAAGGAACGGTCACAGAAAAAAAATTGACGCCAGCGACAGTAACATTTTTAAAAATATATTAAGTAACCCTTCAAACAACAGAGAGCAATAAATTCTTGACTCCAAATACTTTTTGTCCACTAGTGCTTAAATGGTTCAACTTAGAAGTATGAAGAACATATTCGTAATCAGTGTAAAAAATGACACAAAACGTATTCTTTGAAATGTTTAAAATTTTAAATTTGTCTCCTAATATCATCCCAATTTACAACCTTTAGAGGCTCAACGGTTCGACTTACTCGTAGAGAAGTTTTGATGACATATTCATAATTAGCGTAAAAATTATTCTAAACGTATGTTTTAAAATTATTAGAAACATAAAATTGTTTCCCACTTTTTTATGTAAGTCCGCTAAAAATGACGAATCGGCTGATCAAACGTTTTAATTTTAGGTTTTCTTAAGTACAAAATCTTCAAAATAGTTTCTAAACAGTCTATTACACATAAAATCTGATTTTCCAGAAACTCAAAAGGCTTGAATCTCTTTTAAAGTGTAAATCAGAATGTAATTGTATTATTGTGATTATCCTTATAATATTAACTTTCAAGGATATTTTTTAAGGAAAAATTCATTTATTTTCCCATTTGGAAAAAACAGAAAACAAGTCTTTCCGGCTTATTCGGAAGGGTAGGTTTCTTTTTTCTTATCAAGTAACCACCATTTTTAAACAAAAGGGCGGCTACAAATTATTAATCGGTTTGGTAGAAATATTAATGTGGTCTATGTACATATGGAGTTTTAAGGAAATCAGTTCATAAATACTTTTTTATTGGAATTTGAAATTTTCAAGTTACTGGCACTTGGAAACACGATGGCATACCCAGTTGGTAAACAAATATATCGAATGCATTTGTGAGATAAGTCTACTGTACAAATTTAGTTCTAATTAATTCAGAATTTCAAAAGTTATCGTGTTAAAAAATTAAGTGGTTGCCACTTGAATCAAAACGGCGTAGCAAGTTGCTCAATGAACTAATCCAAGATATTTTTAAGGTAATTCCACTGTTCAACTTTGGTTCGAATAATTTCAGTATTTCAAAAGTTATAGCGATAACAAATTCTCAAGTAGCAGCGTTCAAGTGGCCACAACTTAGACACAAAATTGAGGAGAAACTTTGCCACCGAAATCATAGATATTTTAATGATAAATACGTTTTTCAACCTTGCTTCAGATTGATTAAGTATTTCAAAAGTTATCGTGATAACAAATTTCCAAGTGGCCGCCACTTGGAAACAATATGACGGAGTAAGTTGCCCAGCAAACTCATCCAATATATTTGAAGTATAAGTTCACTCCCAACTTTAGTTCAAACCAATGTAGTGTTTTAAAAGTTATTGTACTGACAAATTTTCAAGTGGCAGTTTAAGTGGATGCAACTTGGAAACAAAATGGCGAAACAACTTGCCTAGGAAAATCATCCAAGATATTTGTAGGAGTTCGCTGTCCAACTTTGGTTCAAATTAATTCAGTATTTCAAAAATGATCGTAATAAGAAATTTTCAAGTGGCACCTTGATTTCAAGTGGCTACATTTAGGAAAAAAAAGCAGAATGAGATACCCAGCGAACTTATCTAAGTATTTGAATGATATATCCACTGCGCATGTTTCATTCGAATTGATTCAGTATTACAAAAGTTATCGTAATGGTAAATATTCAAGTGGCCACCACTTGTAAATAAAATAGCGGAGCAAGTTACCAAGTGAACTTATCCAAGATATCTGAACCTTAAATTTACTATTGAACTTTTGTTTGAATCAGTTTAGCATTTTAAAAGTTATCGCGATGGCACATTTTCAAGTGGCAGCTTGATTTTAAGTACCCGCAACTTGGAAATAAAGTGTCGGAACAAGTTGCCCAGAGAACTTATCTAAGATATTTATATGATAAGTACACTGTCCAACTTTGGTTCGAATTGAATCCGAATTTAAAAAGTTATCGTGATTATAAATTATCAAGTGGTACCCTGATTTCAAGTTATCTCGCTTAGTTTATAACATCCGCACTTTGTTAAAAATGGCGGATAAAGTCCATTAATAAACTTTGTTGTGACCCTTATGTAGTCGATGTATGCATTAAATTCAAGCAATTCCGGTCTTAAATACTCTTTTTACAGTGTGAATTTGAAGTTTTCAAGAGGCCTCCACTTCAAAGCAAAATGGCGGAGAAACTTTGTTAACAAACTCATTCAAGATATTTATAAGACAAATTCGCTGACCAAATTTAGTTCGATTTGGAATATTATTTCGGAAGTTATTGTGTTTATAATTTATTTTTGAAGTGGTAGCTTGATTTCAAGTTGCTCCGGTTAGTTTAAGATATCCGCCACTTTGTTAAAAATGACAGACAAAGTTCATTAATAAACTTCGTTGAGACTCTTATATGGTCTACAGGGATGGAACACGGGTGCAGAATTCATACCACTATCGATGTAAGAAAATTTTCTACTTCTTAAATCAACGATATTATAAGTAGAGAAATTTCTTAAACGGATTCCGGTATGAATTCTGCGCCCGTGTTCCATCCCTGGGTCTATGTATACCTCAAAATTCAAAGAAATTCGGAATACTTTTTTTTTTTTTTTTTTTTTTGAAATTTTCAAATGGTCTACACTTGAAAACCAAATGGCGGAGCAAGTTGGTTAACAAACTTATCCAAGGTGTTTATAAGATAAGTTCGTCGTCGAAGTTTAGTTCAGTTTGGCGTATTATTTCGGGAGTTATCGTGATGTTAAATTTTCAAGTGGTTGCCTGATTTCAAGTGGAGCCGCTTTATTTAAGATATCCGCCACTTTGTTAAAAGTGACAGATAAAGTTCATTAATAAACATGATTTAGACTCTTATGTAGTTTATAATTATATCAAACTTCAAGCAAAACCGGCTTTAAATTAGCTTTTTACAATGTGGATTTGAAATTTCCAAGTGGCCACCACTTGAAAATAAAGAGACGGAGCAACTTGGTTAACAAACTCATCCAAGATATTTATAAGATAAATTCGCTGTCCAAATTTGGTTCGTTTTGAAGTATTATTTTGGGAGTTATCGTGATGACAAAATTTTCGTTATACAATATAGATAGATAGATAGATAGATAAGCGAAGTGATTCCAATAGGTAGATTTCTAAATAAATCAACCTAAAACTTCAATAAATATGCATCCTTTTTATACAATAGGATAATTTAAACTAAAACTATCCTTCCAACAGAAGCTTTCAGTCTCATTTCAAAATCTTTATAATACCGTCTGAGCTTCAAGAAACTCAAAAGTTTAAAAAAAGTCATAGTATTTTAACGTTTTGAAACTTTTTTTTTTATGTTTCTTTTAAGTTTTCGAATCAGCTTTGTTCTTTAGTTTCGTCATACCCGCATCTAAGTATCCTTTGATAAAAAAGAGGAAGATGGGATAGCTTTTATTTTATGTTAATGTTAAAAAATCGGTAAAGGAGAGCAAAAACTAATATGCTGTGGCCATCACAAAACTTTCTCATATATATTTCTGTACAAATTAACGCAGTACAAATTACTAATTAAAATTATTATTTATTAATAATATTTCCATAAATAGTAGAATTTAGGAAAACAGATAATAAAATGGTACTGAAATCCTGAAGAATCAAATTGAATTAATAAATAACTAAATTAAACAACTGATAAATCTTTTAAAAATATATGGAAAAATTAGCAAGTAATAGATTTAATATAGATATGAAAAGTTCACACACACACA